>QZLH01000422.1:24199-41789 GCA_003833135.1 Oehlia diaphana | reverse complement strand
CTTTTTTTATTGATTAAGTTCGTAAAAAAAGTGTTAAATGAATTAAATTGATTAAATTGTCAGTTAACGGTCGGTTAAACGGTCGGTTAAACGGTCGGTCAAACGGTCGGTCAAACCGGTCGGTTAAACCGGTTGGTTAAACGGTCGGTCAGAAGCCTTTGACCGACCGATATCGGTCACGGTCATAACCGGTCATGACCGGTTAATAACCGTGACCGTTGCCATCCCTAATGCTGATAGACCAAATTTTTGCCCAACTTAAAAAATTATAATAGGAAATTTTATAAAAATGTAACGAGATTTATTGTGTAAATTACGTAATTACCAAAATTATGACTTGCATTAAATATTTAATTTATAAAATTTATTAAAAAAATTGTAAGTATCAGGATAGAAAATGTTCAAATTATTAAAAATTATTGGGAAATGGAAAATGAAGAAAGTTGTAAGTCCATTTGTGTTTTGTCATGTGTAAACTTGTCACGAACTCGCCATGATCAGGTCACATTTTATTAAATCAGAAAAGGGAGTTACAGGTGGTCATCCTTAATGCGGAATGGGAAAATAATATACAGAAAACATAATTTTTAGAGCAAGGATTACTCCAGTTGAATTAAAAGATATTCACTTTTCCATAAGGCTTATACATAAATTCTCGCATTAACCAGATCTGGATATCTCTATTTACTCATAAGTAATTGAATCGAAATAAAATATTTTTAGTAGTAACCATGTAACAATTATTCTAATTTCGTATATTCGTAAACTTGTAAAATTACATACATTATTTTTTGTGGTAAAACAAATTACTTTATTATTTATATACAAAAATTAAAATAAAGCTGGAATTTAAATATAAATTTAACTAATTTACATGCATCATATCCAATGTAGTAGTACATGTATTTACTACATAAATTGGTTATGGTACATTTCACCAAAGTCTATTTCAATGAAACCCATTTCACCGAGATCACCGAGGCTATTTCACTGAATCCCTTTCCCTGAATCGTTCATTTCGTTGAAGGACATTCTGGATACCAAATCTAATTTGTTAATATTATTGCCAACTGTATTATTAATTACATCATCCATTTTAATTTTTTTATGATCTCTTTATTTTTTTCTAAATTATCTCATTTCAGCCCCATCACCTTCAAATACATCATTTAATTGATCATCACGTAACTTTCTTTTATCTTTCCTACCTATCATTGACACTACACTTCGGCAACAAATTTTAGATCATATTTCATTCAAGAATTCATTACATACTTGAATAATCTTTTGTTTACTTCCAAGACTGAGAAGATTTGGTATTGATCAAACTTTGAGTTAATTTTCTCATATTTGAATATTCATGCATAATTTTAGATGGTGACATTTTCAATTTATCACTAATTGCTAATTGTTAAAATGCCTATCTAGACTTCATTCTATATCTATATATGATTCCATGATTCGACTTCTAAATGACACCTTGAAAATTTATTAGATTTAATCTCAAATACTTTTCTTTGTATAAAACATCATAAATCGGTAATGTTTGAAGGAAGTTTTATAATCTAAAGCTCATATTTTTGTATCTAACTCGTTCGTTGTGAATTTTTCAGTTAAAATTTAAATGTAAACTTCCACTCTATATTGTAACAGATACTCATAACAAATGAATTTGTTAGTTGATCTAGATGTTAGAATTTTCGTCCATTATCCATAATATCCGTCAATGTTAATATTATTCCATTTCAAATTAAACTTATCTACTAGTATACTGTTCCATATTACCCCTATATCTGTTCCATATTATCTCTATATCTTCTAAATTAAGATATTCCTCATATACAGTAACTCTTTCTTTATAGCTTTCATTTTAATATTATAATTACCAAAGATCCAAAAACAACTAATTTTATAATATAATCTTTGTCCCTATATTTAAATGACGTTAAGAAAAAACCTGTAACTTTTTTTCTTTTTCAAAATTTCAATAACATATAATTTTAGTAATCAATTTTTTTTCTAGATAATTATAGACAATATGAACTTTTCATTGATTACTGTATCCACTGTATTACTGCCTGGAATAATTCATATAATGTCACTTTTGAACTTTTGCACTATACGAAATATTATCCCATAAATTACATATATTTATAAATTTTAAAATAAATTTGATGTTATATAATCGCTAAAGCTTAACTACAAAAATTACTTATTCTAGGCCTATGTAATTATAAATAAATCCTTTAATTTTTTTTACAAAAATTATGATTAGCAAAAATGAACATATTATAATTAAATCGTTAGTATATAAATTAAAACAGATAAGTCTGGATAATAAGAAAATGAATAAAATACTCAGTATTTACATTTATCATTAGGTGGCTCTTTCTTAGCATAGTGACGTGGTGGAGTGCTGCTCATTTAATAACACTATTCTTGTGGCTGATAGAAAGATAGATGATTTTCCGATTATTATCAATGCTGGTTAGTCTTTGATACCATCAATATTAATGTTATTTAATCTAAAAAAAAGAAAAAAAGTGAGTACTATTGAACCAAACAACATGGATGTTTGGCATGGTAACAGAACAAATTTCTTTGCAGGTAATGCCTATGCCTAGGTTTAGACACTACACTCATCAGGTTTTTCCCATGACAGAAAGTTAATTTCAACCCTGCACCAAGTACTCTTACCCTGACGCCTGTTATCCATGCAGCAAAACCAAGACACACAATTTATTTGTGATACTAGGAATTCCTGAAATCAGAGAAGGACGTTCACAGTAGGCTGTCTAAGACTGCGTAACTGTGGCCACGATGTGCTTCCAGTTCTCTGATAATATATATATAAATGTATATATATATTGAAACTCCTAATAAAAATAAATCCATTAGAAGATATCACTGTGCTAGAGGTTCATAATTGTTCCTCCTACAGAACAAAAGACCTCACATGACCCGTGAGAAAGGTACATAATTATTCCTCCTGTATAGAACAATAGTTCTCACATCTTTGTCATGCTATGGTGGTCTAGGAATTGCCTTCTCAAACAGCATGAAATTAAAAGATAAATAGTACCTTAATTAAAACTGATCATTATGGTTCTTCAAGTCCAACAATAAAAAAGATTTTCGGAGCTAAAAGATAGTGAGTTCTTTTGTTCTCCACCCTTTAATTCCTCCACTTGTTCTTAATTACACTGTTTCGTCACTTCCTCCCTCTTTGGTTGTTGGTACCATATGAAGGGAGAGTTGCGTAGAATAAAAGGACAGGTTTTGTGGATAAGTTGTCTGAAGTAGAAACGCGACATACTGTTTGTTTTAATATTTATTATTATTATTAATAAGTATTTCAATAATTTTCATGCAATCTATACTAATAATACTATAGATTTTTTTTATATAAAAAAAAAAAAAAAAAAAAATGAAAGCAAGTGCAAAACGCGAAACGCGTTAATCAAAAAATAACATTCGAAATTTAATGGGTTAGCTTGACCACGTGATACATCCAATCAAAAATCAATTTTAGACGTGCTATCTATTACATATAATGAGTCATAGACGTGACTTCCGGAATTAATAACCTTATATCATGGAATTAATCGAATTGTTTACCGTGAAAGTCTCATTTTTACGGAGTTTTTACAGAAATAACGGTATAATCTTTTATAGAGTTTGTTTTTTTATACCTCCATTCTCCTTCTTATTTTCTCCTCCTTAAACTACTTGGTGTAATATAATATTTTGATTTTCCAGCAAATAAGACAGGAACCTAGTGTATATATGGTATACCTGACAGTAGAAGAGTTTTATTTTTCTTTAACAAAATGTATGTGGGAAATAATAAAGGTAAAAAGCAAAACATTAGTTTATACTTACGGGTAACGTCAAATCTAAATAAAGAATTGGGGATTTTTGGACTGATAAAAACAATGATAATCTCAATATTAAATAAATTAATATTTTATTTAGAATAAGTAAGAAAATAACAACTTTATCGTAATACCAAAAGAATATTCCTATCTAATATTTTTCAATTATTATTACTAAATAGTCAAATAACTTCCTTCATAAAATCATCCAAGTTAATCGCTAAACCATAATAACTTTTCACTTTAATATCATACAACATAAATTCCTTCACTTCATCTTTCAATGAAAACAATTCATCACTAACGAATTCAGATCTAAATAAAGCACCATTAATAGCCAAATACTTAACCCTTCTCTTTTTCATGATATATGTTTTTATAGAGGGTAAAATATCTTGACCTTTAGTAATGTTACTAATCAATAATTTCTTTGTAAATGTATCTTGAGAACTTTTTAGAAATACTTCAAAATCATATGCTTTAATATAATAAAGATACAAATGTAAATATTCTAATTTAAAAGGAATAATTTTTCCTAATTTTTGTAATATAATTGAATTATGTCCATTATTATCATGTATACTAATTGTAAGATAATTAAGATTATGTTTAATATTTTCAATTAAATTGAGTGCTGGATAAATGATTGGATTATCATTTATATTCAGATCAAGAAATTTGATATTTTTACAATGTTTCACAATTAATTCAAATAATTTTCTCATTGCCTGTTGGATCTGAATTAGCCCAGGTGGATAAATAAGTCCGCAATCATACCCAAAATTTTCTAAATAATCACAAGACTTTTGTATTAATAATTGTAGAGAATCAATTTCTGATATCGATCCTAACTCTTGTATGAATAAAGATTTTAATTTAAGCGGTTTAGTTAAATTAATAACTTGTTGAGCAAAACCAGTATTTAAAGAAGAACAATTAATTAAATGAACGGATTCCAAAACATTTAATTGTTCAAATATTCTATTTAAATTGATTATACTTTCAAAATCAACGTAATAGAAAATAATTGTACTTAAGGTGTTTGAACAATTATAAACTTTTGATAATAATAATGATTGGTATGAAAAAAAACTATCATGATCCAAAGAAACTTTCTTAAGATTTTGATGTAACTTAATTATTGTTAATATACGATTATTAAGTAGCTTATTTTCTTTATAATAACCAATATAAAAGTTTAAATTTTTAATATTATTGTGAATGAAATTTGTATTCTGTAAAATTAACTCAAGAATATCATCAAAATTTATACCAAAAGAAGTATGTTTTATGTCAATTTCAAGAACATCTAAATTTACTTCATTTTCAATAAAAAGTTTCACTAATGATACACATATATCAGACGCCAATCTTATAAAATCAGATACGAGGTCTGAATCTCCAATAGCAGCTTCAAGCCAATTTATAACAGAAAAAATAAGCTTATTTATATTCAAATATTTTAAAAAACTAGAATAATTGAAGAGTGTATTTGAAGGTAAAGAATTATTAATAATATTATATTCTTTTAATTTTGTTTTAAAATCATCATTTAAATATTGTAAGTAAATTTCAATATAATTATCATAATTTTCAGTACGAACTGAAAAAGGATTTTCCCATAATAATTGAGTTGCTAAACGACACCATAATCTGTTGACTAAAATACATGAATGCAAAGTTAAAACATCATTTCGAAAATATTTTATAACTTCATAAGTTAATTCGGGCAAATCCCCAGAAAATATTTTTGAACATGACATATTGTAAAATTAGTAAAAGAGAAAAGAGAGGTATTTGTGTATCATATTTTTACTACGAATAAATTTAAAGTTTCGGAAATGGTGATCAAATATTGTCGCACAATTAATATTATGTAACGTCACTAACGTCAATCACTACTTATTAATTCCGGTCAAATTATAATTTGCCAGAATTAAAATTGATGTCGATCATGCAATATTAGTGTTCCGCACGAATCGATTCGTGACACGGTGTGACCCTGATTGCTCCCGAGTAATAAAAACGTATTTTGCGAATAACTTTTGATCTAGCGGTCCGATTTCGACGATCTTTTTTTCATTTTGATCAGGGAAACGAGACCTATCGATTAAAAAAAAGATCATCGAATTTGGATCACTAGATCCTGAGATAATAATTCGTGCGGAACACTATGCAATATTGATCAAAATTTTTTAATTTCTAATTTTTTTTTTTTTTAATTTTTCTAACTATCACCGGAGGTGATGATCATCGATGACTGAAATGTAGTGCCATTAAAAATTGATAATTCTGGCTAACGGTGATGATCACTCCCGGTGATTTGAAGTAATAAACTTTTTTTTTTTTACCAAAATTTTTTAATTTATTAAATATAATTTATAATAATGATATTTATTTAACTGTTAAAAGCTTGAAATCACAACTTTTTGAATCATAAAAAGTTACAAAAAATATATTAAAGAAAATTAGACATTTCAGAGAAGTTTTCATAATGTAAGATTATTTAATTTATTATTTATGCTTTTTTTAATGAAATCTGTCTAATCATTACATTTTAGATATTATGTTAAAATTATTATTATTAAAATACTTATTTCTTATTAATTTTATATATCAATATCATTATTATGAATGATTATAATTAAAGTTAAAGATCACTTAATTTAATTCTTTTTTGTCTTCATTTATGCGGGCTATGTTTAATTTTTTCATAAATTATTCAAAGTTCTATTTAATAAAATTATAAAATCCTACTTTTACATTCCCATTTCATAAATCTGTACATCCATCATTACATTCAATATGATATTAAGATATTTTATGATAGAAACACTATTACAACAATGCTTAAACTTCTTTTTTTCTCGCCTGCTGCATTTCTTTTTAATTTCTTCTCCTTTTTGCTACTTGTTTGTTAATTTTTTTTCCAGTAAATAATACAGAAACCAAGGACAAACCAAATTATTGTATCACCAAGTAAAGAAAGAATTCAGATTTTTGGACTGATAAAAACAATGATAATCTCATTAACAAATAAATGAATGTTTTATTTGTATAGGTAAATTTATAAGCAACTTTATCATTAAATAAAAAAAATATTCCTGCCTGAATTAATACTATTGCTAAACAATTATTAATAAACTTCCTTTATAAAATTAAGTCCATCTATTACTAAACTATGATAACTTTGTACTATAACATCATTCAACTTAAATTCCTTCGTTACATCTTTCAATGAAAATATATCCATACTATAAATAACATTAATAGCCAAATACTTAACTCTTCTATTTTTAAAGATATATTTTTTTATAGTGGGTAAAATATCTTCTTGATTATAAATGCTACAGATCAATAATTTTTTAATAAAAGTATCTTGAGAATTTTTTAGAAATACTTCAATATCACATTCTCTAATGCAATCAAGATACAAATGTAAATATTCTAATTTAGAAGGAATGATTTGTCCTAAATTTTGTAATAAAATTGAAATACATTCAAAATTATTTATAGTGATTGAAAGATAATTAAGATTTTGTCTAATATTTTTAATTAAATTGAATACTTGATAGATCTTCTGTTGATTATTAGTTATAATAAGATTAAGAAATGTGATATTTTTACAACATGTTATAATTAATCCTAATAATTGTTGTTCTAATAATGAATTATAAATTTCAACTTTAGAACCACCATAACCAAAATTTTCTAAATAATCACATGATTTTTGTATTAATAATTTTAATGATTCAATTTCTGATTCTGATATCTCACGTATAACTAAAGATTTTAGTTTAAATGGTTTAGTTAAATTAATAATTTGTTGAGCAAAATAACTATTTAAAGATAAACAATCAATGATATGAACGGATTTTAAACCATTTAATTGGTCAAATATTCTATTTAAATTGGTTATAGTATTAAAATTAATGCAATAGAAAATGATTGTATTTAAAGTATTTGAACAATTATATAAGTCTTCTGATGATAATAATTCTTGACATAAATAAAGATTATCATGACCCAATAAAATTTTTTTAAGGTTTTGATGTAAATTAATTATTTGTAATATATGATGTCTAGTAGTCGAAGCAAATTCATCACTATTACGATTGTAATATGCTATACTTTCAATAAAAAAGTTTAAATTTCTAATATTGTGAATGAAATTTGTATTTTGTAAAATTAATTCAAGAATATCATCAAAACATGGGTAATAAAAATTATTGTTAATATTATCTAATTCAATTTCGAGAGTATATAAATTTACTTCATTTTCAATAAAAATTTTAAATAATGATATACAAATCAATCCTTTAAAATCCAATACACTATTTTCAGATTTTGTAGCTTTAATATTAGAAGCATCATACCATTCTTGAACAGAGATTATAAGCTTATGTATATTCAAGTATTTTAAATAACTAGGATAATTAAATAGTGTTTTCGAAGATAATGAATTTTTAATAATATTATATTCTTTTAATTTTGTTTTGAAATCATCATTTAAAAATTGTAAATAAATTTCAATAAAATTATAATTTTCAGTACGGATTGAAAAAGGATTTTCCCATAATAATGGAGTTGCTAGATTACACCAGAATCTGTTAACTAAAATGCATGAATGTAAAGTTGAATAATCATTCTGAAGATATTTTGTAACTTCAATAGTTAATTCAGGTAAAAATCTTTTTGACATATTGGGCCGGAAATGTCAAATTTTTTATACAAAGTGAAATTGGCATACTTATATACAAAAACTTTTACATGATTCATCATTAATATACAGTACTTTTACATGATTCATTGATTCATCATTCATATACGGATACTGTCACATGACTCATCATTCATATACTGATATTTTGCATGACTAATTGTAAGTTTCTATATACAAGTTTCATATATATACTTCATATATAGTCACGTAATTATAAATACTTAAGATATTTGTTAATCAAGTCAAGCACTTACTTAGGGTTATCAGAAACAAATATATGCATAAAGTGTTTTTTATTTAAAATTTGCAGTTTCAGGGGTTTCCGTCCAATTAAACCATGTAGCTTGTTATAGGTTTATCCGTTTTATATAAATAAACCTTTATATAAAATAAACCATTCATATACGTACTAGTTAATTTACCAAATATATGAAAAAATCACTATTGCTTTATTTAATTTAATATATGGAATGTGAACTTTCGGCAACACAAATAATGGATTGAAGAAATTATTATCAAATAATACATACCGCATTGTAGTAATGATAGAATATTTATATTTGTTTATTTAATGTTAGTCTTATTTTATTTTATATTTAGTATTTTAGTTTCATAGACTATCACGTTAAAAAAAATTAAACTTGAAATTCCTTCTTATTAAAAAGTTAATAATTATTTTGTAATTTCCATGTATTATCGAATACAATAAACATTAATTGTCTTCAATCATTATAATGTTTAAAAAAGTTTAGCCACGATATCAAAAGTCAATTACGTGAAGTTTTATTCATTAATAGTTATTTTAATATGTATATTTATGGTTAAGTATAGTATAAAACTTTAAGTGATTCCTTTACAGTTACGAATATCCATAACTTAGCTCTAAGTCCCTAGCTTGGGAAAGACCACGAGCAAAACTGAAATAGGAATAAAGAGAAAAACGCGTAGAATAGGCTAAAGTAATCATGAAAATCTTTCCTTTCTTAGATAATTTTCAATAATGTTGGTCAGAATTTTATTACTTATTTTAGTAGGTGACTTACAGTACATTATCATAATCCCGCCCTGAAAAATGACCTAATGATTTTAAATAATCGATTTTTAAAATAGTATTACGCGATACTATACGTAATACAGTCAAACCTTGATATACCGATATTCTATATACCGATAAATGGTCTATACCGATAAATTTTAATTATCCCATTTCATAATTAATAAAAAAACCTTGTTGTACCGATATTATATATAGTTTCGCGATGTAACATGTAACGATATCTTTCTTTGTCCCTTTATAGTAACGTTTAATAAAGATGTACCGATAATATAGGTTACACTGGTTTTAATTTGGGCTGGCACTATAGGTTTGGCCCGAGTTAAAAAAATTGTAAACATATAATTCGAGCGTCGTACGCACCGTGCGTACGCACATTCTACCAGAGTTTAGCTAGGCCCCGCAGTGGAGCGTCCTTCTTCCCGAAAAGTGCGTTCTCCATAGTTACTTTTTCCATTCACAACGACTTGTACAATGCTAGCTTTTTGTATTTCTTTGAACAAAACAACTGTTTGTCTACATTTATTTACATTGCTACCGTCCAAGTCAAAACTAAAACTCCAAATCATCGTCAGCTCTTCTCTCACGTTATTACTGCGGATATGGCTGATCCCTAAATTTGATCCCTAAAATTTCTGCTGCGCCGACGAAAAAAATATTTGCGACGAAAAATTCTCAAGAAACCACTATTTCCAAGCTATCCAAACTCCAAAGCACTTCTTCACTATCCAAAGGTCAACTCTTCCTTTTTTTTTTAATTTTTCTAAGCCTCTATTATCGCCTACTGACAAAATTTTATTTGGAGCAACACCTAGCTCTTCCTGGCTTTTATTTTGGGTCACTACCATTAAGTTGACAGCAAGAAATAAAATTTTTGGTCAAAAAAATTTAAGACCTTCTAGAAAACTTCTTCTAAACCTCATATCAAAATGTTCGTAAAAGACTGAATAAACAGTTGGTGATGTTGTAATGCGTAAAATAATAAATTTCCCTAAGCACTTTTGAACTCTTCCACCTTTTTCTTTCGTCCTAAAATTTTTGGTCCGAATGATCGGCGGGAAGAGTTCATCCTATGTCGTAAAATCTCATCTTTTCATGAGAAGTAATGTGTCACGTGATATATAATAAAAATAATAAATCAGGACATTACTGAATCTATTAAAATAGAATATTTGCGTGCAATATATTACATAAATTTGGAATAAGAATATTTTGAAGGCCAATGTTTTTATTTAGTGTTTTTGTAATATCATTTAGGTCATGTAATTAACTATTTTGTGGTAAAATAAAGCATTAGAAGCAAAATTGGTGAAGTGCATAGAATTATTTGTTCTAGTTTTTTTTTTCAGGTTTATTTACACATAAGAGATTTATGATTGAAAATATATTATTCAAATATCTAATAATAAATTATAAAATTTTGATATTTTATGTGCTGCTAAAATTATTGTAGTATGTTGAGAATTGTCTAGTTTCGGTAACATTGTGGTATATACCGTAAAATCCTTCGAAGTACCAATTTTTTTTTCAAATGTTCGAAATAATTTGGTTGTCATAAAAAATGTTTTGCCGCTGTCTTTAAAATGTCGGTAAATTCTAGTTTTAATTATAATAAACACAGAATAGATCAGGCGCAGACATGTCACGTATTTCCATGTTACACAATTCAAATTAATGAGCGCATTATGATCAACTATTCGTCTATTCCTTGACAGTGTAAAGCGTATCTTTTTTCCTTGTGAAAAAAAAAAAATAAGTTTCGCCTATAGTCCAAAATGTCAATAACTCTCCAAATTTGATGCTAGAAGCAACATTCAATATGGAAAAGACAGCTCGTCAAAGTACTTTTGACAAATTACGTATTAAAATGATTAAATTGTCCAATAACCTTTTATGATTATGGAGCTGTGAATGACCAGATAAAAGAAATAGGTCATACTTTCCTTATTTATTTATTTATTCTTTTCTTTTTTTTTTTTTAAAAAAAAAATAGAAATCATCTGTTTCCGCATTGTTAATTCAAAGTGGCACTGTTGTTTCGATTGTGGCGCAATGTAAAAAAAAAACGTGGCAAGAATTCTTTCATGCGTCTCTTTTGTTTCACCCTCGTTAATAAAACAACAATTTTAAAAATGATTACGGATAAAAATAATTATTATCACCAAAATCTCGCATTTCCTCATGAATTTTAACATAGCCATGGCACAATATAAGAAAACGTGGCAAAAATACTCTCCTTTACTTCTCTCGCTTTAAATTATTTGAAATATAGGTTATTATAGAAAAATTTTCTTATATAAATACTTTGAGAAAGTGGAAAGTAAATTTCTTTAAACGCATTAATAAATAACGAATTAATAATTATATATAACACAATAATGAAATTCAAATACTTTTTGTTGATTTTCGTCATTACAATTGTTTTAGCGGGTAAATAAATCTTCATCTTACTTTATTCTTTTCTATTAATATTAAAGAAACTTTTAATGATAATTTTGATAATTTAAATTCATTATTGACGCAGACGCAGCACCGTTTAATTATAAACGGGACGAAGACGCAGACATAGTCCCAGATCCCATAGGGCCAATCGGGGACGGGTCAACATGATGCGGATGCAGATGCAGAATAATTACTAATGCTACATTTACTAGATATATAAAATTTAGTATATATATATATATATATTGATTATCGACAAATAAAATCTCATGTTTACTTATTAGTTGCTAGTGTATTTTTTATTTTTTTTTTAATGATATTATCATGAATTCATGATGATATTTTCACGTAATCACAATTTTCTTATTATTCATCAGAATTCAAAATAACAGGGAAAAAATGACCCACTTTCCCTATAAAAAATTTTATACAAAAACTCCATAAAAATGAACCTTTTACAGGAAAACAGATGGAATATAAAAAACAGCTCGACTTGATTTATATTATGATACTATTTTCAAATATATATAAGAATAAGCGAAATATTTTAAATAATTATAGAAAATTATTTGATGAAATCGCCTTAAAGTTTATTCAACATTGTTCTCAAAAATATTTCTTCATGAGTTTTAACAATAATATTTATGTTCATATCAAAAACGTTTTATTGGCCATAATGATTATTGATTCACATGCTTTTTCGCAAAATATTTTGAAAAACGCACAAAATAGTCGTGCCACAATTCTTACGACATATGACTTATCTAATTACGTCACAATTACGTCTAATAAGTTTGCACCTCTAGTTGATACTGTACGCATATACTGTTAAACTAAAAATATAACATATTTTAAATAATATTGTTAAGTTTCAGTAATCTTTATAATAAAATAAACTCTATAATTACAATTTACTTTCAATTAAATCACACTTTCTTTCACGGACACTACAATGTAAACTTGCATGAGAGTTCATTATAAATACTATGTTAAATTTTTAAGCCATCGTGCCTCATTCAACGGATAGACTGATTAGCAGGTAAATATTGAACTTATATTAAACTCTTCAGTGAAGTACGATGTAATCATACTAACGTAACATAATACATGTTTAATATGAACATCATTTCCTGATAGATACTGCACATTACTTTCACAATAATACTAGTTTTATTTAAATAATAATTTAGCATTTGTAAATAGAACAAATTTTGTACCTTCTTTCTTAACATACAGTGAGTAAATTATGACAGAATGATGCAGGTTAATAAAATTTACAAACCAGGCCCTAAAAGCCAAAATTTTTACGCTCTTTAATTATAACGTAAGGTCAAATGAATTATTTTTGTCTCTTCTTAGTTACTAAGTTCAGTTGTGAAGCAGTTAAATACTATATAATAACGTTTAGTGATCAGTCTATTAAAAAAAAAAATATAACAGATTATTTCATACAAAAAATATATTGATAATTTTTTAGATGGTTAAATCTAATAACAGCAACTTCTCAGTTATAATTAGTTTTACGAACTGTTCTTACAGGGTTACGAGTAAATATTTCAGATTTAAAATCTCATCAATATATCGAAGCTTGATTATTTCCTCTCAAATGTTAAGGAAGTCGGTATTTAAGAGAAATTTAATAAAGAGAATTCCACTTCAAAAAATTATATATATTATTTGAATTCGACTCGAATATTCACGGAATTCGAATGTTCGGGTCGATCAACTGTATAACCCGAACTTGACTCGACCCGATTATAGCTTAACCCTGATAACCCGGGTCAAACTCGAATTTATATTAAACTTTTTTATGATCAGCAAGATTAATCGTAAAGTTACATCATTTTTGTTTTTTTTTTAATTTTGGATCTTTATCTGGATGGTATTTCTCTAAATGACGCCAAAGATTGGTCACCGACTATAATATTTTACCATGAATAATTGAAAATTTGAAAATTTTACAATAAATGTGATTTCTAAATACATCATATTGTATATAATTTTTCCAATATTGAGGAAATTAAGTTATTTGACACATTTTTTTTAGCAAACTTACATATTATTTATAATTTATAGGGCGAAGCATGGTTCACAAGTCCGTCACAATGAACATCTATTACATCTTAAGGTGAATGCTATTCATTATCCCCGCTTTTATTAATACCCTGTAATAAATCATGGTTTGTTAATTTTATTGCGCTATTCGTTTTAAAAAAAAAGCTCGACTAGGGAGAAATTCTTAAAAGTATTTAATTTATTTTCATAAAAATACATGTATTCTTTAAATATTCCATTTTATATGTTTACTACTAATTAATTAATTTCCTTTTACAAAATCACTTGTACGAATCACTAAGCTAGAATAACTTTGCACTTTAATATTATACAACCCAAATTCTTTCACTTCATTGTTAAATGAAGATAAATCACTACTATGTCCTCTAAGATCATATAATGGAGTTATAAAGAAAGATAAATATTCAACTCTTTTCTTTTTTAAGATATATTTTTTTATAGAAGGTAAAATATCTTGACCTTCAATACTATAGATTAAAAATTTCTTAATAAAAGTATCTTGAGAATTTTTTAGAAATACTTCAAAATCATTTGTTTTAATATGATGAAGAAATAAATGTAAATATTCTAATTTATAAGGAATATGATGACCTAAATTTTGTAATATAATTGAACTACATCCATTACTATCATATGATGTACTGATTGAAAGAAAATTAAGATTTTGTTTAATACTTTCAATTAAATATAATACTGGATAAATAATTTGATCATCATTTCCAATCAAGTCAAGATATTTGATATTATAACAATATTTTATAATTAATTCTAATATTTTTTGTTTTGATAATGGATTAGGTATAAATCCAAATTCATATCCAAAATTTTCTAAATAATCACCGAATTTTTGTAATAATAATTGTAATGATTCAATTCTTAATAATTCGTTTATAAATAAAGATTTCAATTTAAATGATTTAGTTGAATTAATAATTTGTTGAATAAATTCATTATTTAAAGAAGTACATTTAATGATATGAACGGATTCTAAAACATTTAATCGTTCAAAAATTCTATTTAAATTGGTTATACTGTTAAAATTAACACAATAAAAAATGATTGTATTTAAAGTATTTGAACAATTATAATCTTTTGATAATAATAATGATTGATATATAGGAAAATTATTATGACGTATGAAAATTCTTTTAAGATTTTGATGTAAATTAATTATTTGAAATATATAATCATTATTATCGTTTTTGAGAACTCCTGAAGTATTAATATAAAGGTTTAAATTTTTAATATTGTGAATGAAATTTATATTTTTTAAAATTAACCCAAGTATAGTATTAAGACACGGGTAATAATAATTACCTGAGATCTCAATTTCAAGAGTATGTAAATTTACTTCATTTTCAATAAAAATTTTAAATAGTGATATATTAATCAATTTTCTAATATCAGATGCTCTATATTCGGAATTTGAAGGTTTAATAGCAGTTTCAACCCATTTTTCAACAGAGATAATAAACTTAAATGTATTCAAATATTTTAAAAACTTTAGATAATTGAACAGGGTATTCGAAGATAATGAATTATTAATAATTTTATATTCATTTAATTTCGCCTTAATATCATCAGTTATACTATGTAAGTAAATTTCAATAAAATTATAGTTTCCGGTACGAGATGAAAAAGGATTTTCCCATAATAATGGGATCGCTAAACGACACCATAATCTGTTGATTAAAGTACACGAATATAAAGTCGAATGATCATTTTGAAAATATTTTATAACTCCATAAGTTAATTCAGGTAAATCTCCTGAAAATATTTTTGAACATGACATATTTGTAAATTTTTGAAAGTGAAAAAGGGAGTTGACAAATTTTTTATTTTGTCGAATTGGGTAAATTATATCCGATATTGTCGCACAATTACGCCAACTAATTATGTGTCACAGTGTTACACTGTTACATGTTTCAATGAAATCTAATTATGGTAAAGATATACATAGTAAAAGATATGCATATTATTCAAGTTTTAAAATTCCGTGTTCATGTAATTTATACTAAAAATATATGGACATAAGGAAAATATACAGGATCTATAAATTCCATATATTTTTGTATCTATTTTTCAATAAGGAATATTTATCACATACGTTAAATTCTACATAGGAATCAACAAAATGTTCCATTTTTACTATAATATATCGCCAATCAAAAAAATTATTGTCCGGAGCGTAGTCAAGGACATTCTATTGTAAAGTGACGGTGATACGGCTGGCCGAACTTGACCTATTTCGACCAGTTAGGAATATTCGGTTCCCGTCGAAATATATCAAAATTTTAAGTAACGGCAAATCGTCAGAAAAAGAGGATGAAGAAGATGTCGATGTTGATTTGGTGATTTGTATTTTATTATGACAATCATTAGTAAAAATGTTAACGATAATTTTTTTTATATAGAAAATCGAAAATTAAAACAAAGTGCTCAAAATTATCTCAAGAAAAATCGAAACTCGCCCGCGAAAATAGACAATTATACAATGAAAATCGATTCCTAGCCACAGTTAATGAGGGTTTGGTGAACGAGAATGACAATCTACGTGATAGAATCGACCGGTATGCAAGATATCGGCTATTGAGCGACAGCAAGCCGAAGAATGGCCTACTAAGAGAAGGAAGAAGGGGGAAAAGGTGGCCTGTGCATCCGACTTCCTCTTATTCAAAAGTTACCATATTCCCTAAATACATTTCTCATTAATACTATTTTCACGTTCACGTTTATTTCACTGATACTGGGTAAATATTTTGCTGGTAGTTAATCACGTGAAGAATTATCGCGTGATTGAGTGAACTTACTCCTCTTCGGACTAATAAAACTTAATACATAAAACTTATTAAGAGTTTAATTAACGTATTTGAAAGCCCTTTCAGACTGGACTAAGCATAGCAGTCATTCTTAATTGTCATATAAATGTCGATCATTTTGTCGATCATTTTGTCGTTTTTGTCACATTTTACTTATTTTACTTAGATGAAAAACAATAACAGGAAAAAAAGAGAGGAAGAAAAAGAAAATAATATACTAAAGGAAACATATTTTTTATTTGTAGTTTTTTTCATTTCTTAATTTATTAGCTATCTTAATTTATTATATAATTAAATCTAGAATTCTATATAAAATCTTTAAATTAGATGCAAATATTACCAATTTTGATATTCATAAGAATGGACAACTGATTAATAAAAACATATTATTATAATAAGTCAATATCCATCATTTATTTGTGTGTTAACTGGCGGTGACACAGTCGCCGCACATCAGAATTCTCTAGTTATTCAGTATACTCCCTATGAAAAAAGATTGTGTGATAATTGTACGATACTTGTGCGATAATTGTGCGATAAATTTTGAGTATACAGAAATTATATAAAAAATATACAAGAAATGTTCAACACTGTACAGAAA
>QZLH01000421.1:45011-92165 GCA_003833135.1 Oehlia diaphana | reverse complement strand
TGAAATATAGGAAAATCTGGGATAAAATATGGATTTATCCATTTTCATCCCAGATAAATCCGGGGTTTGATCTAGGGTTTAACCCCAGACTTTTGATCAGTATGGCGCTTCATAATAGATACAATTGCGTTCATCAACTGATTTAGTGATAGGATTAATCGTCATTCGACTTCTTTCTCATTTTGTTTCGTTTTTCGTAAGACAAACAAAAATATAAATGTATGTGTGTGCTGTACATTTCGAAATGAATAAAAAATTTCGAAGAATCTTTGAATTTGCTGATCAAAGATTAACATATCAAATTCCTAATATATCAACAAAAAGCAAAAAACAAAAGCAACTCTCTGCGGAAGATTGCTGCGCTCCTATTTATTCAAAAGTTATAAATATATGTCTTTATCTTTTAACGTGTTTTTACCACATTATTATTTTTTTTTTTAAAAAAAAAAATATTATTTTTAAATTTGAACATGTCTCAACCAAGAACAGACGAAGAAATTGTCAATTCGACAGATTATAGCTTTAACCTGAATATTGATACACTTTTGAATTCCTCAGCTAGAACGAGAAGAGTTATGCGCTTACAAGATCGAAGTTCTCCGCATCCCTTAGCTAGAACAGAACGAGTGCGTCTACAAGGCCGAAACCCTCCGCGTCCTCAAAATTCTTTTATAATATATCAAAGATAAGTCTGCAAGAACCGAGTTTGTTGGATTAAAAGCAATAGAAAGATTGCGGAGACGTGGAAAAATGAAGCCATTAAAGATATATATATATAATCAAAGATTTATTTAATGTCATGGCGAGATTGGCACAGAGGCGTCACGAGAATTCATATAATTATCATCTTCAATTCAGATATTTTATTTATTATTTTGAATATTTTTTCATATTATTTTTATATTGGTATTTATTTTCCTCATTTAGCATGTAATTGTATATTACAATTTTGAAAATTGTTTCAACAAAAATTTAATATTTTGAATATAATTTTTTCTTGTATTTTATTTTTTGAATTTTTAACAAATGATAAGAAAATAAAACAAGAAAGTATTTTTTTTTAAAAAAAAAATAAAATAAAAAAATAGCTAAATCTTACTCTTTCTTACATTAAAATTTATTTTTCAATTCTCTCAAAGCAGCCATAACTTCGACAGGACTTTGTTTACTAGTAGCTTTTTTAATAGATTCTTTATCAACTCTCATGAAAGGATTGAATTCTAATTCATCACCAATAGTACTTGGAACAGTTCGTTCATTTTCATTTGCCCATTGAATTTTTTGTTTAAGGAACTCATTATCAGGTTCAACGGAAGCAGCAAATTTCAAATTACTTTTAGTATATTCATGACCACAATAAACTTTTGTATCTTTTGGTAATTTTGCTAAAATATTGTTTAATGAGTTATGCATTTGTTCTGCTGTACCCTCAAAAAATCTACCACATCCTCCAATAAAAAGGGTATCACCTACATAAAATTTTGAATGAATTTTTTTTTTTTTAAAAAAAAAATAATAAAATAAAAATATGAAACTATAAGAAAGAAAAGTACACATTACCAGTGAAAACAGCTTTGTCATTTTCATCTTGTAAATAAAAGCTAACACTACCACTAGTATGACAAATTGTGAATAAAGCTTTTACATCAATTTGACCAATCTTAAATTCTTCATTATCTTTAACAATCTTGTTAACAGATGGGATACGATCATCTCCTCCATAGACAATTAAATCTGGTTTTTCATTTACTAATTTAGTATTTCCGCCAGAATGATCCTTTTATAGATAAAATTGTTAAAATAAATAATATATTTATATTTTAAAATTATAAAAAGTATGATTCTTACAACATGATGATGAGTTGTGATCAGATGTTTAAGATTAACCCCTTGATTGTTTACAACCTCAAGAACTTTTTCAGGTTCTGCTGGGTCAACGACTGCAGCTATTTATTTGTAATTTCAAGGACAAAATAACTTATTCAATTATAAATTAATTGATATTAATTGATTCTATGTTATCCAATTATTATAATAATATTAACCTTCATTTGTCTTTTCGTCAATAACAAGATAAGAGTAATTATCTTGTAGAACTAATTAATTCAATTTAAATAAATTAAATAAATAATTTAGTATCGAACTAGCGAACAACAACAACGACGAAATACCTGGAATAGGAATAACTTTCATATTGTTGCAAACAGTCTTAAAAAGGAGAAAATTTGTTAAAAGAACTCGAAGAATTAGTCTCTTATATAGATTTTTTTTGATTACAGATAATCTACATCATCGGAATAAATTTAGGTTACCCGTTACCTGGAATATCATTCTTTTTTTAATCGTCCACATATAATTTACACTTTTCTTGGATAAAATCTTCAACCCACTCCGCAGCATCGTGTGAAATTATCACTGAAAATGAATGATGTCACTATTTTTGTTCCGGAAGTAAATTCTTCAAAGCCCCTTCCAAAAAGAATTATAAATCAACAAAATAAAGAAAAAAATAACCTTATTATATTTATTTTATTTTGTGTATATGTATGTATATCATTACAAAATATAGTCTAAACCCCGGACATAGTTTAGCCATTTGACCATCCCTTTAATTATTTTTTATATGAACCTTCCCAGGAAAAAAAAAATTTTTACCATAAAAAAAATAAATTACTGATTAAAAAAAATTCGATTTAACTTTTTTTTTTCTACTTTATATATTATTTTTTTTTTTTTTAACTTACCTTAGCAGTTAGTCTAAAAAAGACGTTGATAGAAAAATCTTCATTTGCCAGAATTAGATTTAGCCATTTAATCTTACTATAAATAGATTTTTTCGGCTAATTTGGGATTACCCCTATCAAGTACTATGATTTAATTATTCATAAATGGAATATCCGTGACATTTGCCGATAACAATAATAACGATAATGATAACATTCTAACTCCCCCGTTTTCCTTTATGAGTTTAACTAGATTAGTCACGCAGGTAAAAAAATATATAAAACGAGATTTTTAAAAAAAAATCGCTCATTTAAAATTATTTATATTAATATTTTTTTTTTTTTTTTTTTATTTTTTTACATTCATTTTTTTTTTTTTTTTTTTAAAAAAAAAATTTTTTTTTTTTTTTTTAAATTTTTAAATTTATTTTTTTTTTTTTTTTTTTAAAAAGAAAACTTTGTTTATTTAACAACAGAAATGGAGTTTACACAACGACTACCATCAGAAATTTTTATATCAATATTTAAAGAATTAGATACAAAAACATTATATTCACTATCATTAGTATCGAAAGGATGTAATACTTTTGCTATGGACAATCACATTTGGAATCATATAGCTTTAAATCGTTGGGAAGGTAAACAGGGTATGGCAGAAATATGTTCTGAACCTCATAATCTATGGTTTAAAAAAGCTGGGACTTGGAAAAAAGTTTATAGTATCGTTGAACAAGAAGCTAGAAGAAGTGAATTAAATGCTGATGATTTGGTTGAAACCACATGGCGTTTTAAGGTTAATGTTTTGAAATTTTATAATTTTTTTTTATTATTTTTATCCTTCTCAATAAAAAAGATAGGAAAGGGTTTATTTTTATTTGAGAAATTCATTATAATATTTTAATGTATATCTGTTTAAAGTTTTGTTCAACCAATTTTTTACTGTAACAGTTTAATAGTTATCCAATTCCACATGTTGGATCACCAAACTTCCATCGTAATGGTGTATATACTTTCAGTGGAGTGATGGATGGTCAATTACCGGTTTGTATTTTAATTCCTTTCTTATATTAATCAGTACAAAAAAATTGATTTTATCATCTAATCATTAATTATTATTTTTTACATTATTATTATAATAAAGTGGACTTTTACAAAGGAAGGTCGAGTTAGAGTAGATCAATTTCCTCCATTAACACCGTATAGATCATCAGCAGATTGGTCATTAAAAATGAGGAATATTCACGTTACTTTTGCTTCTATAGATCATAATTGTTTTCGTAAAAAATTGTATCAATTTAATTTAAAACTTGTTGAAGAATTAGGTTTAGATCCTTCTAAGTATATTTCACAACCTCCTAAACCTTCTTTTGCCATATCAAGTAATTCAATCGAGGGAATTGACGATAATGATGATGAGAATAATCAGGAAAATATTGAAAATAATGATGAAAATAATAATGAAGGTGAAGATGTTGCTATGGATCATATTATGGTTTTACCCTCCAATCACGTATTTCATGATGATGACGATGACAATAATGATGATGAGGATCAAAGTGAAAATGATCATTATGTTATATTTTTAAGCTTTCAAGATTAGATTTAGGATTTTGGTATTCATGAATTAATGAATAATCTAATTGAAGATTGATTTATGAAGACAATTTTATTCAATTATTCTTGACGTTATAAGTAAGAGCATTTCTCATAAATTTTAAGATAAAATTAGTTAATTAATTATTTTTATTTATTTATCTTATAAACTAAAAAATAAATAAATTATTTAAATAGAACACAATTACGTTTGAGTATCTTTTTTTAAAATTTTTATTACTTACATTCTTATATGAAGAAATGATTTTCCTTTATAAAAAAAATGTGTCAAATTCACAATCAAAATTATACGAAGCGGATTGAACCTTTAGAGGTAACCTTTAGTTACAACTATTTATTAAAATTTTTATATAGACTTAATATTTCACTATTCAGATAAGAGACATAATCTAATCGGGTAACCCAACGTGTCCTGGTTCAAATAGACAACATTTCGTTGCTTGATGTCAGGTTGTTGTCAGGTGTACAAAATCAGAATGATACCTGAACTCGATAACTTGCTCTATCCAGCCTCACTTTAAAGCAACATGTAATGTTAAAGACATAATGCAGTGAGAAAAACTTAAATGCTTCAATATAAAGAATATAGAAAGTATTGAAGATCCGAGTCATTCGTCAAGAATTTTTAATTATAAAATTAACGAATACTATTAAGGAGATTGGCGAATTTGACTAATGCTGTAGGCACTTCGCTCTGCAAATTAAAACCAGTTTTCAACCATTTTCTCCTGATCACCTTTAATCACGACTGACTGGCAGCTCCTCGGATATTCTGATCTTCATAATTCTCAGCGAGACGATTATTTTCATCATCAAGGTAAGTAGCAGCAAGTTGTGTTTCTCCTAAAAAAGGTATTGAGCAAACAACAATTTGACTTGTCAAATATCAAAAATATACAGGACTGAGACCTTTAGCTATAGGCAAAAACTGATTCTTCTGACACAAACACGTCACAAATCTTAGTATGACTTGTTAATAGGTTTGAATGTGCAATTTAATGGTCATTTGGTAGTTTAAATGGGTAGCGTTGTAAAATTTCGAAATTTACAGAACGAAGTGTTATAATTAACTAAATAGTATACCATAGAGTCAGTAATAGTTTCACTCTCGAGTCTCGAGGCGTGCATTCCTAAACAGTTTGCATAGGAGTGCTTTGACTTGCTTTTAAAAAAAATGAAAGAAGTAGAATGTTTCAACTTCCACCTGATATTCATGATAATCTAGCTTTTTCATCGTAAATTAGTGTTTGGTATATATAAAAATAACTTACAGTCAATTACAGGAATGATTTTCATCATGTATACAGTATTATAAGCAGGTTGGAAACTCGTTTTCAAGTACTTTTTTTGAAGGGAAAAGCATGAGTTTAAGTCACGTGACTTTTGGGCCGCATTAAATAGATTACAGAAATTAGTAAAAAATTACTGATAATGTCAGTCAGCTACTAAATAAGTAATACAATTCTAACCAACATTATTGAAAGATAAAAGAGATTTTTTTACTATACTGAATTTTAATCTCCAGTTCATGGAATTCATTATAGTAAAGGTAAATTGTAAAAAATAATAAAATTTTTAAGAGTAAAGAAGAGATAGTTTAAACTTTGATTTTATTTTTTATTTTTAAAAAATAAAAATTTTTTAAATTTAAGTAAATTTAATTAAGTATAAATAAATAAATAATTATTGTAAAATTCAAAAAAAAACTTGTTTAAAAAAAAATTTAGTATTTTCTGATATTTTGCTGAGTATAATAATCATATTGAGATAACATCCAAATTAAGGAAAAAGCTAAAATAAATAAATAAATTTAGATTTTCAATTTTTTTTTTTTTAAAAAAAAATTAATATTATTAATATTTAAACTTACTTGAAACTATGACAGGAGATAACCATCCTGTACTAATTTTTGCACTTCTAAAAATAAAAAATTCAGAAATAAAATGTAACCATGCAATTACATATGTCCAAATTGCAATTTGATAAATACTAAAAAAAAATATATTTGTAATTAATATTTAATAATAAAAAAATCATGGTATCAAATTTATCAATTTGATGATAAACTCACTTTACTTCGGTTATATTATATGCTGCATATATCCTTACAATGGCTGATAATAATGTCCATATCGCAAATGTTCTTGATGATAATGCTGTAACTATTAAATTCGGAAATAACATTAACTTCTAAAATGTAAATTTGAATATTGAAAAATTCCGAATTATGCATATAATTTACCTTGATCAGGTCTTGCGGAATAAATTCTTTTTGTTAAAGAAAGTGTAATAAAATTTTGGATTGTATTAAATAATGCCAAAATTGATACAAATAACATCCAATACGATAAATATCCTCCTGCACTTTCTGGTAACATGGTGAAGGAAAAAAAAATCATACAAAAATTGGAAAATCTTATAATCGATGAAACTCATTTATATTTATGTATGATAAATCACATGATTGTACAAGGTTACAAAATTTTATTATAATTATTTGTTATTTACAAATTGTAATCGTTAAATAATTTATTTGAACATCATCTCACTTTTCTCATTTTCATCAATTTAATAAATTATCAAGAGATAATGGGTTGATAGGGGCAGGACTAGGTTGTTTATTATCATCTACATCATCGTCATATTCATCTTCTCTAGATTCAAATTCTTCATAATCCATAATTTCTAGCTGATCATCATCATTTTCTGACACTGTTTCTTCACCTAAAGTTACTAAGCATTCGGCCAATATTTGTCTATTCTCAATTTCCACACTTTGAATTCTAAAATAAAATTATATTTAATAAAATATTCACTATACTTAATCCTTTTTTTTTTTTGTATTTACCTGACATCATGTAATTTATCTACAACATGTTCTCTGAGTGGTTTATAACTGAAAATTTCTATAATTTTTTGCATTTGTTCAACCCTTAATGTTGAAAAGAGATGTTATTAACATACAAGTTAATCCGAGTTCAGATATAATTTAAACTCGCTTACACATTCTTTAATTTCACAGCATCATTTGGTAAATTCGTAAGATAACGCGACATCTTATTTAATAGACTCTACAAAAAACAAAAAAACTTTTTACCTATTATATATTGTAAAATAAAAAATGAATTATTAACATTATACCTCAATATTTTTACCTCAATATGTTCTGGTGTTGGTAAATCTATATTATGTCCAGCGACATAACTTTTTGGTGGTGGTGGTGTTACTGATGTTGATGGTTCTGATAATAAATTCTTTCCATTTTCTGATTTATATATAGTGAAATACATAACTAAAAGAAAATTGAAATTTTTTAAGAAAATATATATATATATATATTCCCGTACAGACATTCTCATATAAAAACTTACATAAATCATTCTCCTTTGGATCCTCTTGATTATCTATACTTGGAGGTGGTTCAATTGCAGCGTAATTATCTCCTTTCATCCAAACAATAGCGACATGATTTTCTTTTCTGAGACATTTCCATAACGCGGAAAAATATTCAAAATTATTTCGTACTTGTTTATCCTAAATCATTCCAACTCAAACGTCTTAGAGAGTGTCAGAAAAAGATAATTTCAAGAAAAGAAAACAGTCTCTTGTTTACCCACCTGGTCATCATATTCTTCATCTACGAACATCCATAATCGAAAAATAGAAGGTTCCCCAAGTAATTTTTCCCTTGGCTTAAATGCTACAATGGATAATGTTCTTACAACATCATGTACTTTAGAAAGGAATTTTTACGATCAATAAAATATCAAAGAAAATATTATAAAAAAAAAAAAATAAATAAAATTAATAATGCTTACTATATTCGACATCAGGAAGAACAGGATATACTTTAATCGGAAAACGTAATTGCCCACATAAAAGTAATCCTTTACATGGTAAAACTGTTTAAAAAGAAATAATTCGTTAAGGAGAAAAGAAAAAAAATAAATTTTTTCATTATTAATCTATTTTAAAATTTTTTTTAAAAAAAGGATACAATATTTTTCAAGAATTATATCCATCATGCTTAAAATTGAGTCCTTAAAATGAGGATAAGGCAAATAACAAAATGCACCACCTTTTTCAAGTGTATAAACACCTTTTTGATGATTTTTTGTTATACTTAAAGGAATTCGACGATTTAATAGTTTTTTATATTCTTCGAGAATTTGTGATGTTGTTTGAGTCTGTTCACTTTTTGTTACTGTATCAGCTAAACATATTATATGTAATTTCCATGATGGATTATGAAATTGTATTGATTGAGATTCTTGTTCTAAATATACATTTTTAATTAGTTGTTGGAAAAATATAAATAGAAATCATAACATATATATGTATATGTATTGGATGATTTTTCTACTTTGTGGAGAACGACCATCTGTTAATATAATAATTTGACATGCTTGATCAGGTCCAAATTTTTCAATAACATAATTTTCAACATATTCACATGCCAGTTTCATTTCTCGGTTAGAATCATTAGGTTGAAGATTCAATCTAAAAGTTGAAAATAATAAGCAATCAATTACTTTTTAAAAAAAAAAAAATTAAAAATTCCTTTTTATATTTACTGATTTAACTTTGTAATTAATGAATCATAATCTTCAGTAAA
The DNA here is from genome assembly GCA_003833135.1 of Oehlia diaphana. Classification (NCBI taxonomy): domain Eukaryota; kingdom Fungi; phylum Glomeromycota; class Glomeromycetes; order Glomerales; family Glomeraceae; genus Oehlia; species Oehlia diaphana. The sequence goes on along the minus strand of QZLH01000421.1, from coordinate 83,213 downwards.
ATCTTGTAAAATATGACAAATAGAATCAAATGATATAATAGATAATGTATTCAATTTATATCTTGATAAAAAATGTAATAATAAAGATTTTGAACTATCAAATTTTGTTTCTAATTGATTTGAAAGACATAACATATTCTTGGATACATCCAAAAGTATTATTATAACTTCTGGAAATTGTGTCATTTTGTTACTCATGTAAGAAAATAATAAACAGATAAAGTTTTTTTAGATCAAACTTTAATAAAATATTATTGTTACACCATCACACCATCGGCGTGATCACAGTTTCCTTCCGTTAAACCGCAATCTTGACCCGTCACGTACGTGAAACTTGACCCACCTGCATGCACGTTGTCGATCCTATTCATGGAGTATTGTAAAATATATGTGATCGACAACGTGCATGCAGGGGTCAAGATTAATACATGTGACTGGTCAAGATTCATATTTTTGCCGTTAAACCGCAAAAAGTAACCCTTCTGGGGTGTCATCTTGACCCGCTGCATGCACGTTGTCGATCACATATATTTTACAATACTCCATGAATAGGATCGACAACGTGCATGCAGGAGGGTCAAGTTAGCACCGCGTCGCGGGTCAAGTCCGCCGTTAAACCACGCTTGTATAAAATTTTGGCACTTAACTTGGCACGGACGCCCAAAGATTTTTCGATTGCATCAATTAAATTGAATCTAAACATTTTTGAGTATAATACTTACTCACATCACATCACACGATTACCAAAATAATATCGTATCATGAGAAAATTTTTTTATACGCTTTGATCTTAAAGGTGATTGTTTTTGCCGTACAGAATACTCGTAACGTCACTTTGACAACAAAAATTTTTTTTTTTTACTTATAAATAAATACACTGAATCTTTTTTTTTTTTTCCTACGGTACAAAAAAAAAATGGGGAACGGTTTATCAAATTATTATGATTCGAACCCAAATACTGATAATACTGATAAAGATAAAAAAAATTCTCAAAGAATAACCACAATTGCACCAAATTATAATAATGGAGAAGTTGATTCTACATTATTAAAACAAACTTTAATTCCAAACCTTTTAGAAGAATCGGAAGAAAAATTAAAAAATAAAGATTATAAAAATTATTTAACTATTTTAAAAAGAGCAGCAAATCTTGGATCGGGTCTTGCCGCAGCAAGATTAGGATATATCTATTTATATGGATTACAAGAAACAAAATTTGTAACACCAAATTATGAAACATCAGCAGAATATTATTTTTTATCATTAAAATTATTTAACTTGATTGATAATAAATTATGGGATATGAATTTATTATTAGAAGTGATTGATAATATAACAGAATTATATCGATTTCAATTTGATAAAGAAATTGATAATAGATTATGGGATGAAGGATTAACTTTATTAAAGGAAATTGATTCAATTATGAATGAAACTCAATTTATAAAATTTCAAACTCATGAAAATAATCAAATACGTAAAGCTATTAGAATTCATATTTTATTCATTTTAGCTTCAACTTATGAATTAGAATGTAATTATATTGAAGCAATGAATATTTATCAAGAATGTGAAAAAATTGGGATGACAAATATTTTAAGTGCGAATAAATTAATCAAAAAGTCTCATTCAAATTATAGATTATTACGAGAAAAATTAGATAAAGAAATTCCAAATATTTCCCCAATTTGTGTAGAATGTAATTTTAAACCAAAAGATATTGAAGGAATTTGGAAATTATTGGTTTGTTCTAAATGCCAACGCGTTGCTTGTTGTAGTCGTCAATGTTTACATCATCATATAGATAATAATCATAATAATTCTTAGGTTAGAAGATTTTATACCAGTAATTAAATAAAAAAAATTTGATTTGATATTATAAAATTATCATATACCATACATATATTGTACATATTTTACATATAATGGCACAGAGGCGAAGTAAATGAAGCCATTTTATCCATTTTATTACACTGCCACAAAATATTTTAATTCATGAAACACGGCATTAAACTAAAAGAGAAATTATCAGATGATCCTAAATATGAAAATCAGCATTATTTACAATATTATATATATAATATTTTTTTTTTTTTTTTTTTTTTTTTTTTGTGTTTATCATCAATTGATTTGGTTTCGTGGCTTCTCTTTATCATTTTAATTATTAAGAAACGAACACGTTCTACTTTTCACGGATAAATCTCTTTACAAGAATAGACTTATTGTTTAATTTTATTTCGGTTGTCCCACTCTGTTTAATACTTCTTTGAAACGTTGTCTAATATGGTGGACACAACGATAAATTATAACCCTAATACCCAAGAAACAAAATTGTTTAATGATAAAAATTATGATAAAAATTATGAAATATTATCAGTACGTAAAGCTGCTGAAATTTTTTCTACCGTTTCAAAGGGTAATATTGATAAAGATTTGAAGAAATCTTGTAATGATGATAAAGAAAAATCTGGATTGTATGATTTTTTTTATCCTGCATTTTCTTTCTTTTTTCTTTTTTTTTCTTTTTATTTTCCCCTTATTTAACTGATATATTTATCCAATAGTGTGGGTTACTTGAAAGATGTTGGTTGGAATCTATTGGGTCCAAATAAGGTTGAACCTTCTTATAAAACTTCAATATCGCCTCCTCGTGATATCAAAATTGTTCAATCTATAAAAGATCCAATAGTAAAAAAACCTCCAAGAAAGAAAAGTTTAACTAGAGCAAAAGCTATTGAAAGAGAAGAACATCTCATTTCTCCAATTAACATATATATTGAACATCGAGATCATCTTGAACAATATAAAAGAGCTCGTGTAAATTTGGATATCTTGAAAGAAGAAATTTATGTTCCAAAAAATCAAAATCATCAAGTCAAGAAACCATTACCGAATCCATGTGGATTATTAGATATCAAATTTTTTCTAAACATTGGTTATGGTGGTGATGTTATTGGATTAGGTAATAATATGTGGGGAATGGTATAGGAATTAATTATAAGAATTTAGATTTTTAACTCTCTTGATGAGGAACAAAAAAAAAATGAATGAATATAGAAATTCCTAAATTTGTTCTCTTAAAAATCACACTGGTTGTTATTAAATAATTCACGTTATTTCAATGTATAATTAGATATCTTTAGTTTCGTTATATTTTGAACAATTTTTTTTATTATTGTATTATAATTTTGTTTCAATTTGTACATAATTATATTATATATATATATTGTTATTACACATTAAATAATAAAACAAAAATTAAAATATTATTGCAAATCATTAATTTTATTATAAAAAAAATAATATACAAGATAGTTAAATAGAGTTAAGCTAAGCAAGCTTAAGCTACTTTTTATACGCGCTTTCCATAACGCGTATATACGCGTAATAGCTTATATACACGCTCTCCCCATGACACGTAATACTGAATTAAGACGAAAAATTTTGTATTTCATTATCCCAATTTTCTTTTAAAATTCTAAAACTTTCGGCCTTTTTCATATCTTGTTTTGTTTCAGTATACCATTTATCCAATATATTAACCATCTCAATACAAGATTTTAATCTACTTATTCTTGATTCAATATTATATTCAAGGAATTTATCATTACGTATTTTTAATTCATTTTCTTCTTTCTCCTTAAAAGAAATTGGACTTATTTCTAAAATCATCTTATCAAAATTTTCCAAGAATTCTGAAGTTGTTATATCAACTCTATCCAAATTATTTAATTTTAAAGAAGCTGATATTAAAATAGTATAAAGATAAGCATCATATTGAGAAACATCATAATATTCCATTAATCCAAAAGTTTTATAAAGATTATCTAATATTTCTTGCTTATCTGAATGAATTTTATCCTCTGATGTTGGATCAATAATTTTATTAGCGAAAGTCAACATAATTAATCTAAAACCTTCTCTATTAGGTAATAATGCATATTTCATTCTATCAATTAACATATTAAATACAACATCTACTGCATTAAATTCACAACATTTTATAATTAATAAACGAGTAGTTACTGATGTTATAGGTAATAATTTTTTACGCCATTGAGGAATTACTTTCGGTAGTAATAAAGCTTCTTCACGTGTTTTAATATGATAAATTAAATTATTTAATCTTCCACGTCTTGGAAATTCATGTAATGGTGTTGTTGGTAAAGTTTTGTTAAAAATTTCCATATAATGATCATAAAATTCTTTTGATACTCCCTTTGGTATCATTAATATTTGTTCTAATTTTAAAGTTTCTTCTTGTAATAATGTTGTAGGAAAAAGTTCTTCATTTTCTAATACTATATTATCTTCTTTTAATTCTTCTTTAAGAGTTTTTTGAACTTTTTTTTTTCAATTCAAAAGAAATTAATTGAATTAGAAAGAATTAGAAAGGTAAATATGTATATACTTATTTTTGGACTTACCTAAGCTTAAACATGTTCTATTATTATGAAACTTTCGTGAATTATTATTAAATATATTACCTATACTTACAATGCAAGAAAGTGTCAGCAAAATATATATATATATATATATATATATATAGAAAATTATATCTTATATATATTTACCTCGGCTTGTTATTATTTTTATATGAGTGAATTCGTCCAAGTCTCAAAATACCAAGATTTGTATGAGGTTTAAGTGAATGTCGAAACAAAACTTTTGTTGAAAATAATACAAAATTTGAAATCATTTTCTTTTTAAAAAAAGAAATAAATTATAAATTATATTATATTAAAAAAATTTTTCAGATATGCAAAAAAAAAAAAAATTTTGTAAAATCTAAACCCTAAGCCACTTTTATCTATCTACACGTGATATTTTTAGATGTTCATAAAAAAAAATTTTTTTAACGGGGTATTTTAATTTTAATTTTAATTACCTCTACCCCTAATTATTCATTTATTACCCACGATAGACAAAAAAAAAAAAAATGTCTCACCGAATTCCTCTTCGAGCTTTTTTTAAAATAACAAGAAGCCCAAAATCATTTGAAGAAGCTCGAAAGATTTATTCATTTTTTGCATCAAAAGGAGAAATACTAGAATTCAAATTCGCCAGAGTATTTACAATTTACATTTACATTTTTTTTAATTCCCTTTTCTTTTTTAAAAAAGTTTTTTTTTCAATTATAATTTTTTTTTTTTTTAGGATTCTGATATAAAAAAAGTTAAAGATTTCGGTTGGATAAGCTATAAAGATAGTAAAATTACGGAACAATTATTTGAAAGTTGGATTAAAATTGAGCCATACGATATAGAAGCAATCATACATCGATCGGAACAAAAAGGTTGTAAATTAAATTGAATTAATTGAATTAAATTTAAAAAGAAGAAATTCAAATTGATTATCTAATAATTTAAAAATTTTTCATTTTTTGATAGCTAAAGACCAATTATCAATTAACAAACAACAAAGAACTTTACCTCCTATGTTTGGAGGATTTTATCTCAAGGATGATAAATTATCATCATCTTCCATACTCGATCAAACTAATAAGAATTCTTTAAAAAATGTTCAGATAGGAGATAATATTATATCAGAAGAATCTATCGAAAATATTCTCGAAACTTCTGAAACTTCAGGAAATCAAAAAGAATCAACCAATTATACTGAGAATACAATTATTGAAAGTAGAGCAACTAGCACAGAAGTAGGAGTAGAGTCTCAATAGTTAATTTAATGATATTTTGTTTAAGACATATTTATATTGTTGTAGTTGCTCAAAATAAATGTACATATTTATGCAAAATAAAAACAAAACATTCTGTCATAACTAGTAATGTATATGTAAATTTATGCAAAAAAAACAAACATTGTCATAATAATAATAATTTTTAAACTTTGTACATCTTGAAAAATAACATCGTTCACTCATTTCATATCTAACTTAATTCATATTCTCTCATTCACTAATTACTATATGGTGGATACCAATTTAATGTTTTTGGTTTAAACTCTCTTCCTCAAATATTAATGAATAATTAATAAATATAAAATCAATCTCATTATTATCCATATCATCTTAATTTTTTTCCTTCATATGTATGTTCTCTTTCACAAAGTTCTAATACTACTCTCATATCATCACTTTTACTTCTATATTCTTCACCAATTTTCTTTAAACTTCTAAGACACAAATATCTTTTCTCTACTAAATTTTCCACTTGATCTCTTGGTAAACTCCCTTTTCCACCACATAAAGCTGCGAGTAATCTGAAAGATGATACAAGTTCCTTGAATGCATCATAATGACTAAGGTAAAGAGAAATTATTTTAGTAATTAATAAAGTAAACTGAAAAATTGCACATTTTAACTTACCTATCAACAAGTGCGATATGATACCAAGCAAAAATAAATACAGCACTGGCAGCAAGCAAAAATCCCAAAGGAGTAAAAAACATTGTTGTCCAAATAACAAAGAATAATACTGTATAAGCTATCATTAACCATACCAATCCTAATGCTATTTTATTTTGTGCTCTTGATTCTTCATATTTTTCATATTTTGCTGATAATGTACCCAATACATAAATTGGCCAATGAAAACATAATCCTGGTAAGAAAAACGGTAATTGAGCAACAAACTTTACAAATTCACATGAGAATGTGTATAGTGCCCATGGAATTGTAAGACTACGATTTTCATATCGTGCAATATCCGTGTCGAATAATCGAAGTTCATCCAATGAGGTTTTGTATTGATTTAAATTGTTTTTCAAAGATATTATTTCCTCGGAGGTCGAATTTGTGAAAAAATTTATCAAACTAAAAGAGATCAAAAAATTTATCAAGTTAATAATTGTATATTTGATGTTTAAATTATACTTAAATTATTACCTTTGTGTTATCTTTACATAATCTTCAAGTGGTACGCGTTTATCAACTGAAAATAAAAGTCGCCTAGCCATTGTTGCTGCATTAGAAGTTTCCCTATTTATATTAAATTAATGATTATGAATAACTGTAGCATCACGTATCTAATACGCGATTATAATTCATTTTGTGTTATACTTACCAATCATGCGCATTTATAGTTAATTTTTCCATTTCAGCCTCAATATGTTTAGTCAATCGTTTGACGGTAGACCGGCCATCCTTTTTGAAATCTTCAAGATATGATTCAACATGTATAGGTGAACCGTATCTTTAACAAAATCAGAAATTAGAATTGAGAGAATTCAGGAATAAGAGAATTATCTCAATTACTTACGTAGCAATAACACTACTCCTATATTTTGATTTTTGGACATAAATAAGTCCAACAGGAACGATTACAGCCATCTCGGGAATATCCGATTGTTTTTTGATGTCCCCACTCTTTGACTCAAGATCTGATACGAGAGCGGCATATTCCAATGCAGCCCAAGAAGCACCATCTTTTAATTCTAACAATCGTGACTGTGAATGTGATGTTCCTAAGAAAATCAATTTTTTATTAATATATCGCATATATCTTTAATTATTAAATAAATATACATATATAATACACGCACCTTCCGGAAACAAGGCGACAACTTCACCGAGTTTTAAAACTTCAAAAGTGGCAGAAAATAATGCTTTATTGTTCTTTGTTGTCCTATCAACAGGAACAACTCCACCGCTAGCTAAAACGATATTAAAATACTTATTTCCAAATAATGAATTTTTCGCCCAGAAATGTAATCGTCTCTTATGAGGAAATGTGTTTGCCAATACTGCTGGATCAACGATCATGTTACTAAAATCAATAAAATAGTCGTTAATAATTAATTAATCAAAATGAATTTTTAAAAGTTTTTTGGTAGATAACATACTGATGTGTAGAACAAGCAATAACTGGACCTTCTTTTGGTACATTTTCATATCCAATTGTTATAATTTCTCTATAGAAACCATAAATACACCAACGTGACAAAGTGCAAATTACATCATATGCTATTCCAAATGGCATTATCGTAGAGTTTTTTTATTATAGACTTGAAATTATGACAAATAAAGGTAAGAACTAATAATATTTTTTATTTTATAAGAATCCACAAATTAATAGTTTCTCGAAAGAAAAAACACTTAAAACGTGCGAATTCAATAAAGAAAAACACTAAGCGTTCGAATTCAATAAAGAAAAACACTAAGTGTGCGTATTCAATAGAAATTAAATTGTTACAAGAGCTATTTATATAATAAAACACGAAATTTTCGGTATAAAACAAAGTAACAAATTAATACACAATAAAAAGTACTATTATGAATGACTTTTTCATCAAAAAAGTCAATACATTACTAATTTATTTGTTAATTTTCCACATCATCTTTACGCACGTTTCAGATTTTTATTCAGTTTTTGGGGTAAAAAACGAACCGTTTTTGTTCTCAACGGAGATTCAAAGATAAGACATGAAGTAATTATTCACATGTGATATTAACTAATTCCCCCAAAACCCCATCTTTTAGCTTGTATGAATTTTTTCCGCAGTTTATTCAATGCAAATCTATAAATATCCAATCATGAATTTTCCCATATTAATATTGTGTGGAGATCCTCCGGATTTTGATTGGATGAATAGTTAAATTAGTAAATTAAATAAATATATTCACCAAAGTTGATGACAAATAAGGGGAGTAGGGGACATAAAAAATCCATAATGGGCTTATAATGAGACAATTCATTTCTGATTGTTCTGATGAATAAATTTTGTATGACCCGAATTTTCCCACCTACAAAAAGGTAATCAAACAATTACGAATTTTGTGAAAATACACATATGATAATAAATTTTTACAGTTAGTATATTAAAATTAACCAATTTTTTAATATTAAAATTGTCTTAGTACCTTCAAATATGGTCATAATTAGACCATTTTTTTTTTAATATGACACTGCATAATTAAATTATTTTTAATTTTGCTATGCTTAAATTATTTTAGGAAAAATATTATATTAATTTTTACAAAAACATCTATAAAGTAAAAATTATTAATAAATTTTAATTAAATAATAAATTAAATAACACAAAATTTTTTAATATTATTTACAACATATATAACTTAAACCCCTTATAGATTAACAGTTGTATAATTATTAGTATAATTTATTAATTACCATTGGTTAATAATATTTAGATTTTAAATAAAGAATTTAAATAATGTTAAAAGGTAAAATTTGAATTATAAATAAAAGCAACATTAGGCGGGCGGGCGGCTAGTGTTTGGAATTGGAATCATGTAACATTTATTCGTTTAGCCAGATATAGTATAGTTAAATACATTAATTCAGGCCAAATTTATGTAAATTATTACTATAAAGGAAATTTAATTTATTCTAATATTATTCGAATACACTTTATAAATTTAAATGAATACTCTATATTCGATTTCCAACACTAAATTATTAGCATTATGATATACCATTCAATATTCCTATAATTAATGAAATTATCCGGAAGATTTATGCTCCTGTGTAATTAGTATCTACTAAAAAAAGCAAGAAAAATGAATTCCGCAAGATGTTGTACTATCGTAATCAGGGGGGTTAAGCGATTCCTTAATATTGTGCTCTACAATACCCAAAATTTTTTCCGATATTTTGCTTACTAATGCAAACCTTAGCCTTTTTGAACCTAGTTAATTTTTTATAGTATAAATATCGTAAACTCAAATTATATGATGCTCTTGCATTTTCCCTTTGTATTTTAGTATATGTGAGTTTGAATATTTTTTAAAAAATAAAGTTTTTCGTGCTAATATTCAGGGCTGACAAAACACGTCACACATGGATTATACTTAGATTTGTACGTACAAAATGTTTCTATTTTGAAACTGTGTTTTGAAATATTTTTTTTTTTTTTTTTTAAAAAAAAAAAGTTATGCCTAATTCAAGTTATAAACCAATTTCACTTCCCGTAATAGATCTCTCAACTTTAGAAACTCCTTCTCCCTCCAAGGCTGACTTGAACCGAATTGCAAACGAAATTCAATTCGCATGTACAAAATATGGTGTATTTTACATAACTTGTTCTTCTTTTAATGCTATAGATCAAACACTGCTTAAAGAAGCATGTCAGCAATTTTTTTCATTACCCTCTAATATAAAATCATCAATTCCGATAAAATCAGGTGGGTTTACACGTGGATATATTGGAATGGGGGGCGAATCCGGTTCGCAGTTATTAGAAGTTAAAGAAGCATTTTCATATGGTTATGAATGGGAAAATAACAAAACGAAATTCGAAAATTTATTGCAAGGACCAAATGAATGGGGAAATTTAGAAAATATTTTAGGTAGAGAATGGAGAATAACATTAAATCAATATTATAATAAAATCATTTTGTTATCGGAATTAGTCGTTAGAGGTTTAGAGTTAGCGTTGAATATTGAATTAAAACAACATTGTGTTGGTGGAGAAACTATTTCCCTTTTGAGATTATTTAAATATCTTCCTTATAAAGAGATTGATAATATTAAATGTGAGAATGAGAAAATTGGAAGTTCTCCTCATACGGATTGGGGATTTTTGACTTTAGTACTACAATTAGATAACTCACAAGGACTTCAAATATTTTATGATAATCAATGGTGTGATGTTCCTAGTAAACCAGCATCGATTGTTGTCAACTGTGGCGACTATCTTTCTTTAATTACTCACGGAAAATATATCTCGCCTTTACATCGTGTTATAAATGATGGGACAAATGAAAGATATTCAGCAGTCTTATTTTATTATCCTAGTTATGACGCGAAAATTCCTTTAATTGGTAATAATGAAGAAGAAGAATTTGACCTTAGTAAAAAAGAATTGAGTATTTTTAAAGACCAGACTGCACATTGTAAAGAGAGCAATGCTAAAGCACGAAGGTTTGATAAAAAAGATACGTGCTTTGGAGAGGTAGGTTCAATAATAAATATACTCTTAATTTATTTTTTAATTATATATTGAAAACTTAAAAATCATTATCTTTTTAGTATATTGCCTATAAATGGGATCAAGTTTTTCGTGATTGAGAAACAATAATATTAGTAAAATTGAGTCAATATGATGAACATAATATAACTATATTTTATTTGTTTAAATAAGGCGACGTGGTATCATGAACATTTATTAATTTATTAATAGTAGAGAAATTATTTATTTTTTTTATAACCTAAGCACATAAAATATCCTTCTGTCGATTCTTTGCGCACAGCCTGTGGTTTTTCATGACGAACAATGTCAAATTTAGTCTTTAAATTATTTCTAAATTCATGATCGGACTCTCCCATTAAGAACTTTTTGAAAAGAATGGAAATTTCTTTCAGATGTGTTACAAAGATAAATAATGTATAATTAATTTTCAAGACATCATACCTTGCACAAGAAGGTGCCTCCTGATTTTAATACTCGTTCAGCAAAATTCAGAGAAAATTCACATAATTCCTGAAGCAGAAGAAAAAAAAAATAAAATTTTTTTTATCCGAGTCCTATTTAATCATTGTCCAAATAATGTGAATTATTTACCATTGATTTAACATGATCAATAAAACGCTGCCCAGAAAAGTTTGGTGCCATATCGCTTAAAATTACATCTGCTTCTCTTTCCTTCAATAATTCTTTTACCTTTTGTTGTGTCGATATATGAGTGAAATCCCCTTGTATAACATTTACACCAGGAATCGGCTCGATAGTTAACAAATCAACAGCAATAATTAAGTTCCCGTTTAATTTTGTCTCAAAATCTTTTATTTCTTCAGTAGTTATATCAAATTCCGGTAAAACTTTTCTAGAAACAACTTGACTCCAACCACCAGGAGCTGCGCCACAGTCGATAAAGACTGAACCTGGTTTAATAAAATTGTACTTTTGATCCAATTCCAATAACTTGAATGCACTCCGGGCTCCTTTTTTATTGAAAAAAAAATACTATTGAAGTTCTAAAAAAAAACTCTTTTATAAAATTTAATAATGATTTATTTACGATAATTTTGAGACAGTGCTTTTTTAACAAACTGATCCCGATCCTGTCGTGCAATCCATCTTTTTGAAGAAGATGATGATGAATACCGTACTTGAAATTTTTGCCAAGTGGATTTCATTTTATGGTCGATGGCTTTGCCAGAAATTTCTCGAATATATATATATATTGTTATTAAGAGAAATCACAGCCAATTAGATCGTCCCACTTTTCAATTAAAATTACGTAATTCATAAATTAAAAGAATATAAAATACGTTTATATCCGGTTTCATTTTCTCTTTATCAACTTTTTTTTACCACACTTAATTTAGGAAAATGTCTACTTTTGGTTCAACTTTTGGAGATCGAAACAACTTTTCGACTTTCGAAGCTTTTAAAAATGTGAGCGATCTCACTAAACCTATACAGCAGCATTTAATCAAAGTTTATTCGACGCTTGCAGTTCTCTGTTTACTCACTGCTGCTGGATCATATGCTCACATTACGGGTCTCTTCTTATTTGGAGTATGTATTATTTTCTTTTAAAGGGTATTATTTAATATATTTTTCTTAGCGTACTGAATATCTTTTATAAAAACTTTCATAGGGCGGGTTACTTTCATTTTTAGTAGGTCTTGTCTCATTGATAGGAATCTCGTTTCTTCCTGACACACCCAATAATAAAAACATACGTTACGGTCTTTTATTCGTAAGAATTCTACATTTTTCCTCGATATTTTATCTTACAGTTTTTATTAAAACACTAAATTTTTAAATGCTTTTGATATAGAACTTTGCCTTCATGGAAGGATTATCTATTGGCCCGTTGATTGATCATGCACTTAATATTAATTCCTCGTAAGCATAGCAAGAATTTATTTATTGTAGATTTGTAAATTTTAAACTAACAATATTATGCATTTTAGTGGTCAGATTGTATTATTGGCAACCACATTTACTTCCTTGATTTTTGGATCTTTCTCCTTGAGTTCTTTATTAAGTAATAAAAGAACTTTTATATACCTTGGTGGAATATTGGCTTCTGCCGTTAGCATGTTGTTCTGGATGGCAATTTTTAACGCATTTATTGGCTCAAAATTATTATATACTGCGGAGCTTTATCTTGGATTGTTTGTTTTCTGTGGTTATGGTATAAATAGACTAATAATTTTATTTATTTACTTATTTATTTATTCATTCTAACAAATTTATTTCCTTTATAGTTATTTACGACACCCAACTTATCGTTTATCGAGCCACGCTCGGTTCTCGTGACGTTGTTCGCCATACCCTTGAACTTTTTATTGACCTTATTGCTATTTTCGTTAGAATCTTGCATATTTTGATCAAAAATTCTGAAGAAAAGGAAAATGGAAGACGTAAACGAAATAATAGAAGAAATCAATATTCTGCATATTAATACAGTTGATTAATTTATTAAGTATTTTTTAGTAGCACTGTACATATACTTTACAGCTTAATTTATTTAGTTTTTAAATATCAGCATTCTTAAATTACAAAAAATTATCAAATTACTATTAAACAACTAAATATTTTTTTATTCAAATTAAATCAATTAAATCAATAAAATCTGTATTATTATTGTAATGTTACAATTATAAAACGAATTAGCTTATAACTCATTAGAATATCCAATAACTTTTGTGAGTTCTAATAATTCGTGAAATAGAAGTAATAAATTTAATAAAAATTAATATACGATTATAAATACATTTGTAGATAACATACGTTCGAATTTGATATTTTCTCTTATTACTGTAGGTTTTGCTTCATTATCATAATTTGTATTAATAATGATAACATCGTCTTTTGTTGTAAGTCCTTGAGATTGAATAAAAGTTTCAAATTTGGTATCATCTAAATTATTACGATTGTTTTTGAAAAAAAAAAAAAAAATTTAGAAAAAAATTACAATGTTTGAAAAGTAGAATCTATAAATAATTGTAACCAACCCTTTGTATAATTAAGATATGTTCGTAACAAATCTACCGAAATAGTTTGATATGCCATACAAATAGCCGTCAATATAACTAATTTATGCAAAAAATAAATTTTAATAAAATTATTTTAATAATAATATTACTAAAAGATATTAACCTTTACGAATCGCTGTATCAAAGCCAACAGCTTCCATTGAGAGATCTTTGTATGTATCATCTTTTTCATATACTTCCCAAAATTCTTGATATCTAGCTTCCTCCAATAACTGTTGTAACAAAATTAATTTTGAAACATTGTCATCACTAAGCTATATAAAATTGAGAGGAAAAAAAAAAAAAATTAAAGATAATCAAATTTTTTTCAGGTTTTTTTTTCATTTTCATTTTTTAAGTAACAATCGATAAAAAGGATACAGATCCCTCTTGTAATAAATACAAACATAGATTGAAATCTGGATTTGGTATAGCCGTAAGAGCTTTAACGAGAATATTGCTGATGACCACATCGTTGACAAGATGGGGATTAAATTGATACCTAACATTAACAATTAATTAGGATATATTTAAGATACATATTCTGAAAGAAATCAATTTTGTTTAAAGTATAAAAATTTTTAAAAATCAGTGAGGGCAAGTTACAACTACTTCAGTACTCAAAATTACGAAAATTTTTTTTAATTGAGTTCAAAGAAAACTTAAACATCATTTTTTTTAATATGTATCTTTATAATACACTCAAATCCTATTAATTAGAATTCGAAAAATAAAATATATCTCTTTTTTTAACTTACAATTTCAGTATCGCTAAATTAGCCATCAAATCATATTCTTCATTTTGAAGTTGTGTACTTAAATATTCTTCGAGAATTGATACATTATCAGGGTTATATCTATCGACCCCATCGATTAATGATTGTATAACATCAGGTCGAAAAGAAGGATTTAAAGGCGAAGGAGTTAGAAGCGATTTATTGTTGCTCATTTTTCTGACTAAAAGTGCGTGAAAAAAAAAAACGATTAAAAAAAGATGCAAATCAGTTAGTTCACGTGACTTGATTTGATTTCTCCCAAGATTTCTAAGTAAAGTTACTCCTCTCTGAAATAAAATAAAAATAAAAAGTAAAATTTCACCCACGTGACCAGTGATGTTTAAGGGGGCGTGAAAAAATATTTTTCACCACTAAAAATTTTCTAAGAAAACGATGGGGTGTGACACGGAGTGACATTTTATGCAGGTCACGTGGGGGTGAAAATTCTTGGGAGAAAACCATTTAATAGGGTGTGATTTACGGAAATATCAATAAACGTTGCTTTATTTATTGCCACCCTTTTGTACTGTTACGTTTTTAACTTAAATACTTAATACTTCTTATTTACTTAATTATTTGATAAATAAATAATTATAACGAAATTTTGTAAGAAAAAAAAACGCGAAAACAAATGTATGTGTAACGTATGCTGCCTATATAACGCTCGTAACACTCGTACGCGTTTCATAGCTTTGTAATTTTGTATACGCTTATTTCCATAGTTAACTTCCGTGTTTTTATCTTGAGTCAGCTAAACATTATTTTATAAAGAAAATGAACGGAAACGGCATGGACGAAATTCTGAAACCAATTTCACCTTTATCATCACGTAAAAGCAGAGGTAGAGAAGAAAGGTTAGTTTCTTTATTTAACTTTATTTAACTTTAGAACTCCAGATTGTTCTTAACATGATTTATTTATACATTGGTAGGAAGGACAGTTTAAGAGAATTAATTATATATGTAAATCAAAAATTAGATTTTTTTGGATATCCCGCGCCTTTAAATTTTTTCGATAGTAAAGATGATAATTCTGTTAAAAAGATAGTTGAATGTATGCTTTCTTTATTACAAGATCATCAGAGAGAATTTGGAGTTCGAGAGGAATTAGATGATAGACATCGAAGGTTGCAAAGTGATTATGATATGGCTTGTTTAAGCAATGTAAGATGATACGCGTAAAAGTTGATATCACGTGACAATAATTACTTAAATATTTTTATTAATTTTAGAAAGGATTAAAGGGCAAGATTGAGGTTAATGAACGAGAAATTAACAAATTGACATTAAGATTAATGTACGTAAAATTTTTGTTTAATTTTGAACACGGTTTATTATTATATTAAAATGTCGTAATTCGTTTCAATAGAAAGATGGAAGATGAATTGAAAGATGAGTGGGAGATGCACAAATTGACCAGAGATGAGTTAGCAAAGACGAAGTCAAATCTACAGTATACTAAGACACAAGCTGCAGTAGGTTATATGACAGAACTATGGAGTTAAACTCATAAGTCTTGAAATGCGTCGTTAATTTGACGTGAATTATGATAGAAAGATAAAGAGCATTGAAATATTACATGTCTAAATTAATGACGCGTCTTGTGGGTATATTTTCTTTTAATGATTTTATTATTATTATTATTTAATTACAATTTATAGCATGATGTCAAAAAACGCGAGATGGAATATACCAGATTTAGAGAAAAAATGCAAAAACTGCTTAATGATAGCTATAGGAAGGCAAAGATAGGATTACAAATTGTAAATCCTGCCCCAAAACCCTCAAAACGTCTTTCAAATGCATCTAATATTGAACATGGTTTACCAATAAAAACCGGTGCCTCCGAAGCTGAAGAGGAAGAAAGTCCTGTTGTAAGTTATTATATTAATTGATGAAAATATTTGACGGTTTACTGAAAAATTTAAATACATATTAGGATGCTGAAATGTTTAAGCAAATAGTTGCTGATGCAGAGGCTCGCGAAAAGGAATTATTACAAGAGAATTCCAAGTTGCGGAAATTACTCTTTGACGTTCAAAATCATATCAGCACATTTATAGAATCACAAGCAGAGCATGAAGCTACGATAGACTCCGCGTTGATAGATTTACAGGTATGAGCTAAATATTATTGAAATAAAAATACGAAATCATTACATTTATTATTTTGTTATTTAATTAAAAAAAAGACACCGGATTCGTATAATCCAAAGACCGCTAGATTTAATCTTCCTTTCGAAATGTTTGCAAACAATGTCGAAGAGGAAATCAAAGAATTGCTTTTAGCATTAAAACATGAATGGAATAACCGTCCAAATATGATAACTGAATATGAAACAAAAGAAGTAGAAAATCGGCAATTACAGATGGAAATAGAAACAAAAGAAGAAGAAAATCGGCGACTACAGATGGAAATAGAAACAAAGGAAGAAGAAAATCGGCAACTACGGATGGAAGTAGAAACAAAAAAAGAAACAAAAGAAAAAAAAAATCGGCAACTACAGATGGAAGCAGAAACAAAAGAAGAAGAAAATCGGCAACTACAGTTGGAAATAGAAACAAAAGAAAAAAAAAATCGGCAACTACAGTTGGAAATAGGAACAAAAGAAAAAAAAAATCGGCAACTACAGATGGAAGCAGAAACAAAAGAAGAAGAAAATCGACAACTACAGATGGAAGTAGAAACAAAAGAAGGAGAAAATCGGCAACTACAGCTGGAAATAGGAACAAAAGAAAAAAAAAATCGGCAACTACAGTTGGAAGTTGAAACAAAAGAAGAAGAAAATCGACAACTACAGATGGAAGTAGAAACAAAAGAAGTAGAAAATCGGCAACTACAGATGGAAGTAGAAACAAAAGAAGAAGAAAATCGGCAACTACAGATGGAAATAGAAACAATAGAAGAAGAAAATCGGCAACTACAGCTGGAAGTAGACTCATTAAGAAATCAACTCGGTAGATAAAATTTAATAATTAATTATTTCCAATAAATAACTCAAAGTTTAAGAATATGCTAGCAATTCGTAACACAACTTATACCTATTTTGATATCAGGCGAGGCTGCTACGTTTGTGGAAGAAGCCCAGAACATGATTGCTAATTTTGCGGAGAGCGGCTTTAAAGAAGGTCAAGGGGAATTCAAGTTAAACGTGTCTGGGTACGTTATTAAGATAAGTGTTTGATAAAGCTGTAAATTATTAATAAAAAAGATTATGATTAAATAGAAACGAAATCACTATACCCGAATACGATGAGCTTGAAGAAGATTTACAATTGAAGCGTAAACAACTTAATCATGAAAGAAGAGCATTTACAGAATCGCTTATCCGATTAGGAAGAGATAGAGATCAATTATTGGTATATCTTTTTTTTTTTAATTTAAATCATTTCATTTTCATATATTTTATATAATATATAAATTTAACAGACAGAACGAATCGAATTTGAACGAGAAAAAAGAGCGTGGAAGGCACTTCATCCAACGCCGTAAATATATTTTATTATTTTTATTGCTGTTTATTGTAATATTTTTTATTAAGATGATATTAACCTACTTAACCTACTTTTATAATTTAAAGTGGATCAAGGAAAAGCAGAGCCAATAGGTTCTCGACATTTCTGGCCGAAACTCCGACACCACCTCAAAAGTTTTCGATACTATCAGAAAGTCCATTAACTCCCTTCCTAGAGCAGTTTAAATCTGATTTTGAATTACCCAAATATAAATAAAATTCCCATCAGACAAGTAAAAAGGTATTGTTTTACATTTTATTTTATTGTATGATGCATCAAAGTCTTTTCATGAAAATAATCGAGCATCTGTGCGCAAATTGGATTTATTTATTTTTATAAATTATATGTAATTTTATTTCGCGTATTACAATAAGCATTTAATTGGAATTTCATTCACGAGTCCTATAGAATATGAGATTAAATATGTTCCTTCTGTAGAACGAGAACTTTTTATTTCAAATATAATTAAGCAATATAAGAAATTATTTTTAAATAAACTCTCATTTTTAAGAAATTTGTAATTTCGAATTTATTTTAATTATTTAATGAATATAATAACAATTGCTTTCTAAAAATTACTCTAAAATTTCTAAAAAGAACATACAAAAAAAATACAATATAAAAACTCAAATTACAAAAAAATAAAAAATAATTGATAAATAAGAACAAATACGTTTTATAAAATTTTATTTAATAATTTTCGATTTAATGTCTTTGAAAATGTATTTAATTTCCTCCAATGATACAATAAATAATTAAATAACTATTCAAAAACTACTACTAATACCAACTCAATATTCATATTACATGTTGACATTAACGGGAGTACTGTAGGAAGCTGATGCACCTTGTGGTACTTGTAATTCATCTGGCTGATTAAAGTATGAATTTTGTTGTTGATATTGTTGTTGCTGCTGTGTAGGAGGAGGGAAATTTGATTGTGCTTGAATATGCTGGGATATTTGTGCTAATGATATTGATTGTTGTGAAGAAGGTTGTATTTGTGGTAGTTGTTGATCTGTAGTAGGTGGTGGATATTGGATAATATCATTATTACTTGGGTACATATTGTTGCTATTAGTGGAATTTGGAGGTGGAGTATTATAAGAGAGATGCGCTCCTGAAATTTCAGGTTTAGGAGAAGTTGAAGATTGGGATTGATAGCCACTAGACCCGTCCGGTGATAAGTATTGAATTGGTGGCTGAGAGTATGGTTGCTGTTGCTGCTGATGCTGTTGCTGTAGTTGTTGAGGCTGTTGTTGCTGTTGCTGTAGTTGTTGAGGCTGTTGTTGCTGTAGCTGTTGAGGCTGTTGTTGCTGTAGTTGTTGAGGCTGTTGTTGCTGTGGTTGTTGAGGCTGTTGTTGCTGTGGTTGTTGTGGTTGTTGTGGTTGTATAGTTGGATTTAGCATATTATTATCTGAGGTGGAAAAATTCGGAGGGATTTGTTGCTGTGACTGTTGTGCTTCTTGTTGTTGGTGCAACTGTTGATAAGTACTTGCATCCTGTTGAACTTGAGGTGGGTATAACGGAACCTGCTGTGTCGAATAATTAGATGATTGTTGATTTTGCTGCTGATTTGCTTGGTAGGCACTGAATTGTCCCATAGCATCCTGTTGAATCTGAGAAGTATATTGTTGAGGATGCGGTGTCTGATAAGTAGGTTGCTGTTGATGTTTTTCATTATCCTTTTGAGGTTGAGCGGGAGGATATTGTGCTTGTGATTGTGCTTGTGATTGTTGGTAAGCACCATGTTGCCCCACAACTTCCTGTTGAACTTGGGGAGGATATTGTTGAGGATGCTGTGTTGCCTGATAGGCAGGCTGTTGTTGTTGACTTATTCCATTGTCCTGTTGGGGTTGAAATTGTGATTGTTGATAAGCATTAAGATGTCCCACAACTTCCTGTTGAATTTGAGGAGGATATTGTTGAGGATGGTGTGGTGCTTGATAAGCAGGTTGTTGTATCTGCTTGAAATGTTGTTGCGGGTTATAATAGCCATACGCGGCAGCAGAGTCATATCCAACAGGATAATTCTGAGCAGGTGTATAACCGGTTGTCACTGGTGGAAAATTAAATTGAGGTGGGGCTGGAGTTGGGTTGATATATGCTAAGTGCAAAGTTATTCAGTTTAGTAACATTGAAATTATTGAAACTAACTAAAGTAATTACAAACATGAATTTAATATAAGTACTCACCGTCATATTTTTTTAATGACTCAGCCATAAGTCTGTCATATGTTTTAGTAGCCTCAATGAATTTCTTATTTAATGCGATGAGGTCATCTAAAAAGAACAAATACTTATTGTAAATATATATTAAAGAATTTCATAAACCCATTTTATTAAATCATACCTTTCTTTTGACTATATTTCTCGATTAATTTCATTAATTTTGGCCGAACTGGTAACGTATTGTTATATAAATTCTGTGTAAATTTCCAAAAATATTAATCAGAACAGGTAATTGTCAGCTAGATAAGTTCCATGTAAAAAATTAAAATAAAACCTGAATAACTTCGTTCTCTGTGACACTATCTCTTGTGGGATCAAGTCCTGCCAACATTTCTAATAATTGATCAATATTTCGTCCCTCGGCAAAAATGGCTGCTTCCAATTCTGCCTCTCTCGCAATATCTGCAGCGGTTGGTTCTGGAAGCTTTTCCTGTAAAAATCATTTAATAAATTTTTAAAAGAATAAAAAAATATATATGTATATTCTCTAATTAATGATTTTTTGCTTACCACATAATTAACGGGAAATATACCCGTTTTACCATGTAGCTCTCCACGCCACCAATCCTTATATACACTATCTAAAACTGTAATAACATCACCACGGGAGAAACCAAGTTCGCCCGATTCTGTAGGAACAAAATCATATAGTGCTTTGACTTTAGAGACGCTGGGTGTATGGGGTAAATCCTTATTCTGAGATAAATAAAAATTAATTATAATTTTCTTGGAACAAAACATTTATAAATTACGCGAACATACTTGTGATGCAGGCTCAGGTGGGGTTGCGATGGTGGTGGTGGAGGTGGTGGTGAAAGAGGCTGTGGTGGTCTGTGAAAAATCAACATAATATGTTAATTTGAATTTAAAAATAAACAAAAGGGTCATATAGAAGACTAACATTTCGTGATCCGCTTCTTTCCGAAAGAGAAATTGCCATAGCCAATTGGACCTGTTCTTCCTCCTCTTTCTTTTGTTTTTCAAGTTCATACTACAAATAATTATTAAGGTTAATAGCCATAAAATATTCACATCAAATTTATAACAAAAGGTTGTGCCAAAATACATACTTCGCTTAATTCCTTTTTGGGTTTTTCTGGTGAAGGGAAATGAAAGCCTAAAAAGTAAAAATTTATCCAATAATAAGTGATTATTAATCGCAACATTTACACAAAAAATCATAATTTAACCTTGTGATCGCAAATTATTCATAGTCTCTTCCATAAGGCTCAAGGTATCGTCTGAACGGAACTCATTGCTCCATTCTTGAATTAAATCAAGTATTCGATCTTTCACAGTCCCATGTGTACTCTGTAATTAATTATACAATTAATATATAAAAAGAAAATTTTTTATCTAATGAATAACTACAAATTTTGCTAACCTTGTCCTGTAATATACGAGTCAAAGTTTGTGTAAACGCACGAGAAGATATCTCCTTATGCACGTTAATACTACACATTTTGACAAGGGAATTGGATAGCTATCTCAAGATAAAAATAACAAAAATTAGATCAAAACAATACAAAAAAATCTAAGTACCAATTTGACTTACCGTTAAAGCATAGCCTTGAACATTGGGGTTTCTATGAAGCAAACGTTTTTGAATTGCAGCTACACAGTCGCGAGCACTAATAATATAAAGTTATTAATCTTTGTTAACGAGATATAAAGAATAAAGTTTACACCCTTACCCTTGCTCTCCACCTTGCTCAACCTTTTCACATAACGTAGTTATAAGTTCCCAGTTTTCCTTAGTGAGAGTCTCATTGGTAGCAGCAACTATAAAGAAGTGAAGCCGGAATTAACATAAGTATATATGAACTTCATAGGAATTTCTACCTTATCAATACTTACTAACGTCGTCTTCAAACTGATTTGGATTTTTAAACATCGCACGTTTTGTGGGTTATATTGTAAAATAAAAAAAGATAATTTCTGCGTTTTGCAAGCCAAGGAAAAAAATTTACGTTATATCATATTCTGCGGGGAGCAAGTTATATCAGCTCCGCGTCATCTGATCATCCCCATAGGTTACACAAATCGATTTCTGCGAAATTAGTCTTTTAATTTTTATATTTTTTTAATGTACTTTACTAATATAGCAGGAACTAAAAAAAGTTCAAGTTTGATATAAATGATAATAAAACAAGATTAACTACTTTTTGTTGTAAATTTCATGCTTATTTTATAGGCCATTTTATACAATAAAAAAGGAAAAAAAATAAATCTATAGTATATCCCGCTTTGATATATTCCCAAATCCCCGTTGCTGTTGGTATAACCTATACCCTAAAAAAGCAGCTCCTCCTAATGCTCCCATAACTGCTGTAAAAGTCAAATATTTCTTAACCTTAGAAGATTCGTGTGCTGAACCTGCAAGCCCTGGTGTAGCAGGAACTGGATTAATTGCTACTCCTACTAAATGGTTCCACAAGTCTGCTGTTTGATGATTCTTTACGGAAACGCTAACAGGACCAGATAAACCGAGGTCATGACAATATACATCAGGCTGGACTTCATTACGCTAAATAATTAAAGATAAAATAAATAAATAAAACAAAAAAAAAATGAGCATATAGTAAAAAAAAAAAATTATATAACAAACCTGTTGAACTAAATCAGAATCGCTCTTTGTAGCAACAAATACCGTAGGATAATTATCTAAATTGTGTCGCTTCTAGACATTTTAACAATAATACATTAATATACGTGTAATAATAATCAAATATTAGATACTTATCTATACTAACCCGAAGTTCTACAATATATGAGAACGAGTTTACATCACTAGAATCAAATACAAAACATAGCAAATCACAAGCTTCCATTTTACGTTTATTCTGAAGTATTTCTGCCTCGTATTTAGAACCAAACTCTTGTAACTAAAAATAAATAAATAAATATTTTTCTAGTAATCAAAAACAATATCATATATGTTGTTAAACATACCACTAAATATTTTTCCGCGCCTTTAATCTCAACAGAGTTCACCGCACAGAATGGCCTTGTAGTAGGTGTATAACCATTTGTATATGGCTTATTAACGAAAGCTTTTAATAAGGAAGTCTAATAAATAACAGATTTTAGTAGGCAGTTTAAATATAAAAATCTCCACATTTTAATGTTGCTACCTTACCTTACCAGAACCGGCTGCACCAAATACATATGCTAAAAAAACATTACGTTGCACTTTATTTCGTTTCCTGTCAGCTTTCCTTGGTCTTGTAACTTTTAACGCCATTCGTGTATCATCTTCAAATCCCAAATAAGCTAGATATGATAACGTCGTCTTATAATCAAGAAGTGTTGTCATACTTTTTATCATAAAATAAATTTAAACAAAAAAGATTAGACACAAACTATAAGTAATATATATATATATATATATATATATTGAGCATAATACCTCCATTGTGCCAACCATCCTTGTAAAGTAACAGCTCCTGCGTCGTTCGTAATTGTAGTGTGGGGAAAATCTGAATTTGCCCATGGATCTCCAGGTGAAGTACTAAACAATTGAGCTAATTCACTTTCCTTCAAAGCACCATCCTTATCCTTATTTCCAAAATCAATAAATTATAAGTTAAATTCATTAACATCTTCAAATCCAATAAATATTATAGTAATACATTCTAAAGAATTACTTTGTCAAAAACTTGAAATATTTCCGTAAAGAATTCATACCCTAAAGGGCTTAATTCAACTGAACAATCATGTGGAACGTCAAACCTAAATAAAATGATGCTATGATTAATTCACATTAACACAGAATATATAAATAACAAAGAATAAGTAAAATTAAATGAGATAGTTACGAAGGATAAAGAAAATCCTCCCTTAATGACAAATCATCACCATAACCGAATTTCCTTAAAACAGTCCATGTAGTTTCAAGCCGTCCACGTTGTATAAAGAGAGTATGAAGAAACAAAAAACCTAGTTCTGTTAATCCTACATCATCAACACCAGCTGGTTCATGTTCTTTCACAACTTCTTTAACTCCTTCAAGTTCTTGTTGTTGTAATGGTGCATTGAAACATTTTCGCTGATAATAAGATTTAATAAAACCTTTAGACCAAACTTTTAATAATAATCATAAATTTTGAACAATCTATAAATAATAACCTGAAATTCATTCAACTCATCATCATTAAGCACTCCATCCTTGTCACGATCACATAAATTAAAGATCCTTTTGAGAGCTTCAATACAAGCTGGTTTTAATACCTACAATAAATCAACATAATTTATAAACATAATTTATAAAAAAAGAATAAATATTATTTAAAAACATACATGTTCCCGAGAATCATACAAAGGCGCAGTTGGATGTAATACAGCCTTTTGTGCAAAATAAAAAACTTCTGAAACATTCAATGGTTGCTTTGCTGAACATTCTACACATGTTTCTACTTCCTAAAAATAATGTCAATGATTATATTATTTAATTATAAAATCAATCAAATAATTTAATTTTACACTAACAATAAAAATAAGAATTTACCTTGAAGTCATTCATGATGGGTATTATTTCATCTTCTAATGACTGGTTGGTAATTTGATCACCTCGAAGGTCGATTTTATTTCCTACTAATACAATTGGAACCTGCGTAATACCGTATATGGATGGGTAAATTTATCTAAATTAGTAAACAAAATCGCCCTTTTTTTGAGCAGAAATTCAAAGGTATGTTAAATCATTCACTTTCAATTTCTATTATATCTTAAAATTATCATTTCTGATTTCTCACATTCACACCGAGACTTCTTATAAAAGGTAACCAGAATGATGCCAGGCGATTAAATGTATGTGGGTTATCTATCGCATAAACGATGCATATTACATTTGCCTTTTTAATTTCTGTTTTCAATTGTTCACGATTGTCTGATCGAGCTTTTTTTGCATAAGAGATAATCATATTTAGAATTTAAGAAATAAGCCAGTTATATAATAATTCAAAGAATTAATCACCAGATGAATCTACAATATGTGTTGTTACATTTTCAGGAGTAACTTCAGGTGGAATGGTAACTTCAGGTACGACGTGTTGGAGCTATTGAATCGTGGTACACATTAAAATGGGAAAGAATCCAAGTGTAAATTTATAGTATAGAAGTACTTACCTCAGAGACAAAAGTTTCCCTAATAAGAGACGTTATCAATGTGCTCTTTCCAACGCCGTCTTAATTTTCATAAATTAAATAAGCGATAGAGTAAAAATTTGGTAAAGCATTTAAATAAGGTCGAATCACACATACCGTCCCCAACAAGCAAAATTCTTACTTCACGTCGCATCCTTTAGACGGTTTTTACGCGTCAGAGTAAAAATGAAGGTATAAAGTTAAGAATTTCGTGTTCGATAAGTTTATTAGGATAATATATTAAACTTTTAAAGACCAACCAAAAATACGAACGAGTTTGACAGTTCAATTAAAGTCATCTAAACTTGTCTAGCTCATAATTTATTTTCACTACATATTAGCTATATTTTATGTGGCTTGTGCTGATCTTGTGGACTCATGCTGTAAGATGATTTTCGTGTAACTAGTTAATCTAATATCGCGAGTAATAAAATAACCTTTCCCGAGTCAAAATTACAAGAAAAGAGTCTTAATTCTTGACTTTTCTTCTGTAAACAATATATTCTTACAATTAAATAAGAAAGTATTTTTTTTTTATGTAATAATCTCATATGATATCGAATAAAATTTATATTATTTCTTTTATCTCGTATGTAAAGATCTGTCACTATGAATCTTTTAAAGGAAATTTTTTTTTTAAAAAAAAAAAAGGAACCGAGTCAAATATTGGTTTACTGCACGTGATTTAAAAATAAATGAAACTCCAACTCCAACACTCCAACACCACACCTTTTAACTTTATACAATTATTAGTATGAAACTAATGAAAGTTTAGGTACGTTATGTTACTTTATTTTACGTTTTTATAATATTATCTATTTTTCAAACAATGTACGCGTTTTTTCACTTGTAATTATTGCCAACTTTCTATATTATTTTATTAAAAAAGAAGGCTATATTAACCATATCATTTATATTTGTGATTTTTTTTAACTTTCATTGGATCAAATATTGAAGTATTCGAGATATAATTTCTCAAAGGGCTTACTTTAAATATGTTAATATACTTCTACAACAATAAGAATAATAATAAATAATTTTATGGTATGAATAATAATTAAGTAATAACTTCGCCCATACTATAATATACTATCAATATGTCTAATGTCAATAATTTAATCTTTCGGATATTATCTACGTTATCCTCGGTTAATTTAGTTATAAGAATCTAGTAATTTTTTACTTTTTCCGTTATTCTTCAAAGATTTCTGCTCATAATGATCCTTCTATTCCTAGATAGAATCTTCAAGAACACCAATCAAACCTTTTTTCGAAACTACATCAATAAGGATCTTAATTTTCTCATATGAAGCGAAAGTAACGGCCTGACCAACACCCACACGCATTAAACGAGGGAGAAGACCTTTATACAAAGCCATATAACCTTCTTTTTTGATGAGATCTACAGTCACTGATTTGAATCTAGCCCAACCTTTTTCATGGCTACTTGAACGCTGAATACGAGTCTTAATGGTATCAATTGGTGCATTTGCAAAAGGTCCTAAAAAAAATTTTTGTAAGGAAAAAAAAAAAAAAAAAGTTTTTGCTAAAAAAAAAGCATAAAAAATAAGAATTTACCCATAGCACCACTTATACCACCCATTAATAAATGTTGATAGGTTGGCAATTCTTGACCATCTTTCGTGTCCTGTAATTTTTTCATCTGTTTTTTCATTTCCTGATAAACAGTGAAATTTACAGCTTGATTTGTGGCTTGTCGAAGAGCTGTTAAAGTTACGCCTTTATACAGCGCTTGAAAACCTTCTTCCTTTAATATAGTATATGTGGCATGGGCTGCATTACGATACTTTGGAATGTCTAAAGGATCAGTCATTGAATGACGTTGAGCTTGCAGCCGGATTTTTATGACATCCATTGGGGTTACAACAAGCACAGCTTCTGTGACGCCCGCTCCAAGACCAGCTATGCATAATCAATAGAGAACCGTGATATGAAAAAGATCAAAGATTAAAGATTAATATACGATGATCTGATCGTCGATAATCCATGATTCCATACGTAGATCAAATCATCAATTATAGATTAGATCACTGGAGATGGTGATGACATACCAAAAAATGTAGCAGAGGTCGAAACTTTGCCAGTCTCCTTATTCGCTAAATAACCCTTATAAGCCTCAAAACTGGAAAAACGAATAGCCATCTTCGGTACTATTCCAGTTACTACAGCACCAAGACCCTTATAGAAGGCGAATACCGATTCTTTCATAGCAATATTATAAGCAACAGTAATGAAGCCCGGCCTTGGACTCTAATGAAAAAAAAAAAATGTCGATTTAAGTGCGGATCATTAAAAATCCGAGGAATTTTTTTTGTTCTTTTGGTAACTCACCTTCTTACTCAACTGCATTCTCACTTTTATCGTATCTAAGGGATGACAACATACTGCCTCACATAGTCCAGCACCTCCACCTGCTAAGAAATGTGTTGAAAGGTTTTTCTTTTCACCGGCTTTCGGCATTATGTTGGATGACGGTTTTTATAGGAAAAAAAAATAAAAAAAGAAAGAAAGAAGAAAAAGTGATAATTTATTTTTTTTTTTTTTTTTCAAAGAAAAGCTGGGCTTTTTATAAATTATTCCACAAATTAAAAGTAACGTTCGAAAGATTGTTATACAATGATTATAATTAGCCATAATCATATGTTCATATTAGAAGTCATGTGATTTGTAATTAAGCTTTCTGTAAATGTTAAGATAAAGTTAGTTCATTTCGTAATTTTTCGGAATCGTCTTTTTTGATAATCAATAACTCTGGTTCTTCTATTTCAGAGACAAAAAAAAATTAAAGACGAATTTAAGTCCGTAAGTGTAAACCTTTACAGTAAATCTAATTTAAGAAAAATGTAGCCTTGACTTTTTTTTGGTGACAGTGAGATTCGAACTCACGCCCCATTGCTGAGACTGCGACCTGAACGCAGCGCCTTAGACCACTCGGCCATGTCACCTTTATAGCAAGATTTCTTCAATTTGGAAATATTTTATATATTTTAATTTAAGAAAATTTGGTAACTGTGAAGAATTTCAAAGAACTGTATTAGAAATAAAAGCTTAATTAAACGAATATTTAAAGTAATTTTGCCACCTTATTACCACGTGAATAAAAATAATTACCCCAAATATTCAGCCACAAAAATTTGATAACCAAATACGTTAACCTAATTTTTTTTTTTTTCATATTCTATACAAAGTAATGAGCAAACGTAATTTTTTTATAAGAACTTATAATAACAGCCCTATCAACTAGATTTTGAGCGTCATATAACAAATTTGTAGTGGTTTTCTCTACGCATATTTGAAGTTATTTGTGATTCTAATTAAAAAGTAAGTTATATCATATTCTAAACTCTTTTTAAGGATACTGTTATTTTCATTTATTATCTAATAGTTAGAGTTGCCGGGTTACTGAGAAATCACATTCTCTTGCTCGGCTGACAAGCAACTTTTGAATATTATGGAAACTTGCTAAGAAACGTGACTATGTACTTTGAAATGTACTCTAAAACGACGTTAATCGTCATGACGGATATGACTCTGAAACACAAAAAAAGTTTTTCAGCCATAGGTTGAGGTCTTTGGGAGAAAGTACAGGTTTCCTTTGCACGTTATTAGGAAAAATAAAATGACAGACTGTCTTATTCAACTCAATTTCCTTCATGCTACAAATTACGATCAGAAGTGTTACAATACTAACGTGCTTTAAAATGAAATTACAACTTGGGACCTTCAATTAATAATGTTCCTCTTATATTCAACAAATTTTTTAATCTTTAACAAATAATTAGATAATATTTATTACTTCTTATTTGTATTAGTTTAAGGAATGTGAGTATTCAAAATTAAGCTCGAGGTCATTATTCCATAACTTGAATTCATGTTTGACAATGATAATATCTAGAATATCTATATAACAATCAAAAGTTTCATAAAGGCCAAGATTTAACAAACTTTAAGCATGAAGAAACTTCGTTTGTACATGATATTGAACATGAAATTATGGGGAGAAAGGTCTTGGCATTTTTTATTTATTCATGTTATTTATTGAGTGTACTAATAACTCGTTTCAATTACAAAATGCTAAAAGATAAATTAAGAGGATTAAGAATTTTAATGTAGGACAGACTAATTCAATAGTTTGTTATGGAGAATAAATTGTAAAACCATATGACTACTAAAAGTTATCCCAATTTTAAGCTATTTAATTGATCTGGTTTTACCGATAAAAATATATTTCTCACTTTAAGGGCGTCTGTTTATCTAGATTTTCGTGATGCAATCGTGTTAGCAATTTCACAAAGAGTAATTTGAAGTTTCAGTATTATTTAATTTCATTGTCGAACTTTTAGAAGATTAAATAAAAAAATCTGCTAAAAAAGTTATTATTCATTTATAACTTCTCAATAACTTCTCAATGGTATGTAACTGCTACGTATAGGAACACGTTACTCTTCGTGTAGTGTTAATGATTGTAATGATTGTGTGATTGTGTAATAGGGGCTGGTATCACCAAATTTGTGCTTATTTGTGATAGTCATTGATTCTTAGTTACAAATTCAGCCCTTGTGAATGAGATAAATTTGGATTATGAAAAATTTTAAATCTATTACTTCTTTATTTTTAAACTTTTGTTAACGAGTAAAAATGACGAGAGGAAAGCTTGAAGTTCATATTGGTACTTAGAGTTTCAAGTTAAATTTTACACGTAATACCTTTTTAATGTTTCTAATTTAACACTTTGTGCTCAACAGTTGAAGGTAAAGACATTAAAGACATGGACGCCATTGGTATGTTGTGAATTTTCTTGTGAAATAATTTTTATTGAATAATTATTAATATTTAATCCTACATTAATTATTTTTGAACAGGCAAAGGTATTTATTTTTCAAAAAAAAAAAAAATCTTCCTTAATATTACGGATAAATAACACTTTTTTTTATAATAGGTGACCCATATGTCGAACTTTGGTTGGATAATGATTCTAATAGACATAAGACCGATACTAGAAGTGGAACCGCTACTCCTGTTTGGGACAAGTTTTTTCATTAGTTAGTTTTTTCCCTTTATATATATATATTTTTTTATTACAGTTCACAGTTTAATAATGTCTTTATTTTAAATATTGCAGTTTTGTTAGTGATAATGAAAATAAAGTACTTAATCTCAGAGTTCTTGATGAAGATGTTGGTGCGGATGAAGAGGTAAAAATAGCATAAATGCTTATTTCTATTTTAATTATTTTATTTTTAAAATAATTTTAATTTTAGATTGGTGTAACTAAAATTTCTCTTGACCAAGTATATAAAAACGAATATATTGACCAATGGGTTAGTTTGCCAGATACAAAAGTTAGTGGTACATGTAATGGTCAAGTCCGTGTAATTTTGGAATTTTGGCCAACTAGTTGATTTAAATAATTTTATTTTTGTTTAACGAATTTAAAAAATGTAATGTAAATTTTTTCATATATTTATAAATTATTAATAAACACGATTATTTATTATTTTTTTATGAATTTTTTTAAATAAATATTAGGGTTTTGTTTTTTATCGCACCTGCGATATATCACACCCCCATAATAAGTAAAATTGTAAATAGAGAATTAGAAAGATCGCGATTATTTCTAATATTTTAATCTAACTATTTCTATTGAAATTTAACCTATTTTAATATTATTTATGAATCTATATTTAGTTAATTGTGTTAAAAATTCTTTAATATTATTTTACAATCTATAATTAACTTTATACCAATTGCCATTTCTATTATATAATTTTAAAATAAATATTATTATTAAAGTATACAAACTTTACCTTTTACTTTTAAGTAAAATTTTTTTAAACAAATATTTTTAATCAATAAAAATACTTAATATACCTATTGTTTTTTTTATATTTGCATAATTGCATTGTATAGTATAAATGGACTTTATTTTTTGTATAAATTACTACTATAATGATTTATTAAATCTCAATAAAGCAAGTTAAATAATGTTATAAGATTCAAAAAAAAGAATAACTTTGTATTATATAAAATTTTACATTCTTTTTTTTTACTATTTAAAATATTACTTAACTGCTAATATATATAATTTATTATTGCATTAACTGAATAAACTGATAGTAACATTTTTATTTTTCAATATAATTGTTTCTATAATTTCAATAAATTGTTTCTATTAATAGCTTATAAATAAATATATTATTTTTATAGATTAGTTTTTAATGTTAGTATTGCTAGAAACTTTAACAATTTTGCAAGTTTAATAGGGCTTTTTTTATTAAATCAAAATATTAATTTTTAAATATTTTAAAGAAATTCAATTTTTAATCAGTAAACCTTCTTAATTAATAAATATTATTTATATATTTTGAGTTTTACTTTTTATATAATTATAATTATTAAGATTAAAAAAAAAAATAACATTATTTGGAAGAGTATACATATTGTTAAAAAAGAAACCATAAATAGGTTACAATACATGTATATATTTCTCTATATGTATAATTTAGTAAATAATATTCTATTTTAGTCAACTATTTGAGAAAAGTATAGCAGATTATGATGGTTGGAAATTATGTAATAATGTAATAGCAGATAAGTTTGTCCCTTAATTATTATATAAATTACTAAATTATTCCAATTTCTTTACACTTATAAATAAAGCATTAGCATCCACAACTACCACGCCATCTATATTTTCTAAAGTTCCTTCAGCGTATCCTTTTTTTCTTTCTAATTTTGTAGTTTTACTACGACCAATTACGATTTGATCCGGCTTACATGGTTTACGAAAATTTACATGTAAATAAGCGGTAGCACCATTTTTGTCTGGCAAAAAAGGAATAACCTGAAAAAAAAAATAAAATAAAAAATAATTTTAGTTAGAAAGCGAAATCAATTCAATCTATTTTTTATATAGTTATTACTTACGGTTCTTGCAAGTAATTCATCCATTATAGTTGATAAAAATCCACCTTAAGGAAAAGAAAGAAATATAAACAAAATATTATAATATATTTTTGGAAAAGAATTCTTATATTCATTTTAAATACCATGAACAATTCCAATATGGCCACACATATGGTCTCCAATATGCAGAATAGTAACACTTTCTTTCTTTTCTTCAGAAAAGTAAATTAAAGGTTTAACAGTGACTTTTCCTTTTCCGTTTAAAGTTCCAGCAGTAAAATGATGATTTAATTGTTCTTCTTTAATATGTTCATAACCTCTTGATTCTGTGTATAATGAATCATTTTTTAATTCTTTTACTATCGGTAGTGAAAATATTTGTTGTTCAATTGAATTAATATATTGTTGTCCATCGATTTGTGAATTGTCTTGCAAATTAGAATGGCATAAGTATTTTGTTGGATCGGTTGTTATTGTAGACATTTTTTTTTTTTTGATTAGTAAATCAATTTCAAAATGAAAGGATTAGCGTCATTTATATATTTGAAATATTGGGATAAACATTTAACGGAAAAATGGTATATGCGCTCGGCTTATCGGACTTTATAAAATATTTTCCGATTGGTTTAATAAATGCGTCATTCGTTGTCAAAAAAATGTGATCAACGGGCGTGAGAACAGGAGGAATATTAAATATCATCATGTGAAAGTATTACATGTAGTATTTGTAGTACCGTAATTGTAGCAAAATTTATTTTAATGATTACTACGGTTAAAAAAATGATAATTGGGATAATTGCAAATATGCATGTGATCTAAATTGAAGATTCCAAAAACTTTGTTGGGGAGAAATTATTTTTTTTACCCCAAATTAATCTCTTTTAATTAACCCCAAAAATTGGTAATATTTTAATATTATCTGTTTTTTAAATTTCCACGCGGCTAACACGTGAATTTTTTTTATGCCAAATAAAAGATAAACTAGAATAAAGAAAAAAGCAGTTAGAAAGTTTTTGGGGACGAGATTCAGACATAATTGAAATTGGGATCTACGATTGCTATTATATATGAATGTCCTTTTTGCCCGTGTAAAAAATAAAAAAAAACCATTTTTTTTTTCTTTTTACGATTGTTACGATTGTTAAATATATTAGATTTCAATAAAAATAGTGAATAATAATATTTATAAAGGAGGCGATTCCATTATAAATAAAAATAAATAAATAAATCCTTAAAAACTTTTCTCTGAGAAATAATCATCATGGAACAAATATTTTCTCATAATTCAACGGCACAAATTCCAAAAGGAATTCCATTCCCTGAGTATTATCCATATTTCATGGATTATAGATTTCCGCTGACAATGGCTTCCCTTTACATAATTTCAGTATCTTTATTCAATCCGAAATCTAATGCCGTTTCTCGTATAGTAGCAAAACAAAAAGGTATTAAAGTAACAAATACAAAAAGTAATCCCCTAATGACTGGTTTCGTATTCTTGCATAACTTGGCTTTGTGCGTGTTTAGTATAATTACTTTTATTAACATGGCAAGCGCATTTGTTACGAATTTTAAGAACCATAGTGATAATTTTACTGATGCCGTAAGTTATTTCGAATTGATTTGCCAAATATAATATTGTGATGTCACTTATCGTTTCGTATCTCCGCTCGTTATGTATTATGTTGTATTATAGTATTGCGATCGAGATAGTTCGTTGTGGAATAGTGCTCTCGGTTATTGGGGTTACTTCTTTTATCTATCAAAATGTATGTATAAATAAACACAACCATTCCTTATATTTCTTACTTGCAACTTGAATGCTCTTTCTTGTATTACTTACCGCATTATTTACCGTATTATTTCGCTAGTTTATGAAATTATTGACACAATTATCATCCTCTTAAAAGGACGCCGTTCGTCATTCCTTCAAACATATCATCATGCAGGTGCAATTATCACAATGTGGAGTGGAATGAACTCTAAAGCGCCACCAATTTGGATTTTTGTTGTCTTTAATTCATTCATACATTCTGTAATGTATGCATATTATGCGGCTACTTGTATCGGTTTATCTCCTCCGGGAAAACAATATTTAACTACAATGCAAATAACCCAATTTTTAATTGGAACGCCATTGGCTATTTCTTATTTATTTGTCAATGATTGTTTAAGAACTGATACAGCTCGTTATGCTACTTATCTTAATGTTGCGTATTTGTTACCATTAACTGCGTTATTTATTAACTTTGCTGTAAATACGTATGGTCGTAAGATTTTTAAGGCGGTTAAGAAGATTGATTGAAGTGCAGTATTAGTATAGATTACATTTTTATATATATATATTATATATTATATATTATTTAATAATAATTAGTATTAAATTTTAATAATAATGCATATATAATAAAATCCGACCTAAAATATAAAAAAAATCTAGGTTCACTGTCTAAGATCAGAAGGCTCGGGCCCGGAACATATCAAATCCGAGTTTGGGCCGCCTCCCGGATCCGGTTTTTTCTAGAATACAGGTTCGCTATATATATTTACGACATTTTACGTAATCATACAGAGAACATTCGTTATAAAAGAATTTATTATATTGTTTAAGCCCATCCAATATTTAAAATAATATCAAATATCAACAAGTTTTTTACAACTAATGATTTAACCCGTTTATGTGTCTTAAAACTTTTAATTCTTCTTCTAGCAGATATTTACATTAACATCTTCAATATGAATATACTAATACGTGAGTTACTAGAAGCTGAGAAATTTGATTATCAATTTCTCTATAAACAATTTTGTACATAATCCCTATGAGAAGTATTTATACTTAAAAAATTTATTAAAATATACTTAAATAAGTATCAATAAAATATACTTAAATTAGAATTTTAGTACGTTTAAAATATTCATCTGTTTTAATGTATTTAAATTTTAAATTAAGTATATTTTATTATATAAAAAATACACTAGGTACATTAGGGGTATATTTTAAGATCATTTTAGGACATTTTAAGTATATTTTAAGTATAAATACTTTTCATAGTAAATCTTATTTTTTTGTTTGTCAAAAAAATACACTTTTTTAGATACAAGTTGATTCTGTAGAATATCATTTGAGTTTATTTTAAATATACAGTTTACCTTCTCTATAGCAAATTTTTATATAGTAAATAACTTGCTATAATAAAGAAAAAATTCAGGTACAGATTTTTTATATATAATAAAATAACCTTCAGTAAATTTCTTACTATAACAAATTTTAATCTTTAGCTCATGGGATTTACTATAGTAAAAGTAAACTGAAATATTAAAATCAAATGGAGATCAATAATAATACTAAAATTAAATGTTAAAATTGTTTTTAACATTTTTGACATGTAATATATAATTAATCTACTTTATCAAAAAAAAAAAAAATTTTAAAATCTTAAAAATTTACTATCTGATATAAATCATT
The DNA here is from genome assembly GCA_003833135.1 of Oehlia diaphana. Lineage (NCBI taxonomy): Eukaryota > Fungi > Glomeromycota > Glomeromycetes > Glomerales > Glomeraceae > Oehlia > Oehlia diaphana. Next base: position 47,242 of record QZLH01000421.1, on the reverse strand, counting down.
AATTAATAACAGCCAATTTAAAATCTAAACCAAAAGTCATGTGCACAATATGCACATTTTTATGATACACAAAAATTTTTAATGTGCACAAATTTTTTATACTATATACTATATATAATATGTTAAAAAAAGTAAAGAACATATATAAAAAGAAAGATTGGAAATATTATTATAGAAATTTTTATATGCAAATAAAATGTACACATTTTTTTATGATATCAATGATATCATATATGCATAAAAATTTTTAATGTGCACATGTGCACATTATGCATATAGCTTTTATACACTGATAACAGCTAGCAGAATAAGTAAATAATAAAATAATTCACTTTTATAAAGTAATAAAAGCAAAAAAACCTATTAGTACTTTACTTTTAGAATGTTTATTTTTACCAGTAAATATAATATTTAGTTTAATAAAAGCTTTAAAAAATTTTACTGATTTTATATTATTTTTTTATTTACATTTTATTTATCTGTTATTACTTATTTTTCCTATTATAAGAGGGTAAAAATAATATTAAACTAACCAATTTTTTGAGAAATTATTTTAATAAATAATATATAAATTAGTTTAATTAAACTAAGAATTAATTTTATTTAAAAATTTAAATATACAGTCAGCTTTTAATATAACAAATTGAGTGGTTTGGCCAATCAGGCATTCATTATAAGAAAATTTGTTAATAAAATATAGCAAATTTTGATATAATAGGAAAATCTAATATAATATATGAAACTTTAGTAAATTGTGATATATTATAATTTTTTGTATTATATACAACATATGTTACATAAAATATTATTGTTGTATTTAAAAAAAGTTTGTTATAAAAAGAAATTTAATATAAAAAGAGTCATTTTATTATGTACAGTTTATAGACTTATTTCATTAAACGGTATACAGCATTTAATTAGTAATATTTATTATAGCAAATTTTTTTTTATATGTTAAAATTGGTATAACACTAAAGATTTGTTATACCAGATAATTTGTTATATCAAAATTTATTATAATGAAAGCTAACTGTATTAAATATATAATAAATTAAATTACAAAAATTTTAGTTCAATTTAATCATAAAAAATTTGGTTTAAATTAAATCAGATTTGAACTGGCTTAAATTTATAAATTTTATCTAAAAATAAAAAAAAATGTTATTAATATTTTTAAGTAAAAAAGCTAAAAAAAATTATATATAGTATATTCTGATCTATTATTTTATGAATTTTAAAGTTTAAAAGCTATTTTAGAGAAAAAAAAAGAAATTAATTTACATCTGTTTTATATACTATTTTAAAATCTAGTATCCAAAAATCTGAATTTTAAAAGAAAAAATTGACAGTATAAATAAATCTATTTTAATAAAAAAAAATGTTTTTTTTAATATTTTTAAAAAGTAAAAAAAGAATAATGGTTTTAAAAGCTATTTTAGTTTAAATAAAACTGTTTAATAAAAAAAAAGTTTTTTTTGAATTAAAAGAAATAACAGTCAACGGAAATGTCATTTCACATGTTGATCACTAATTAAAAATTGATCGGTAAATAAAATACCTAAATAGTCATGATTAATACAACGTGATTTTTTTTTTATGCAACGTGGCAAAAATTTTAACGAACCTTTTTTTTTATATTTTTGTCTATACTCTTCAATGTTTTTTTTCATAATACAATACTTTTACAAAAAACTTTATTATAGCTGCTTTTCTCCTATTTTTTTGGTTATATCTCCCAGATGCAACCCTTAAACAAATATTAAACTTTATTTTATATTACTAATTATATGTAATTTTTTATGCCTGATCAAGTTACTTAAGCGTAAAAAGGTGATTGGAATAGTAATTTTTATGACAATTGCAGATTTTTTGGTTTATTGCAATAATATTAGTTAAATTAAGCGTATAACTAATACAAATAAATATTTTTTTATTAGGAAAAAAGCACATTTTATTTGTCCTTATGATAATTCCACCATTCCCTTACTTTTTTTTAGTTCAAATTTCTGACAAATATTCACAAACAGAAGAAATAGCATCGTCTGGCAGTTTATCTTTATATACTTTCAATGCAGAAAGTATTTCCATCTCCTCCTTAGTAGTTCGATGCTTTTTTTGTTTAAGTTGTAGATTGGTTGTATCGGGTAGGTGGTCTTCATTCAAAATTTCATCTGTATCTCTTTGTTGTGATTGCAAAGACATGGTAACAGATTGATTGATTGATTTTTTTG
>QZLH01000421.1:28336-39779 GCA_003833135.1 Oehlia diaphana | reverse complement strand
GATTTAACTAATTTTAGCTAACTTTAAATTATATATATACACTATATAGTTGAAGACAATGCTGCGCTAGAATTTTTATATTGTCAAACATATTAAATAAAATTTGACTTTAATTTTTGGGGACATTTCCACTGACTGATAATAGCTTTAAAAACTATTTTAAAAAAATAATCAAAAGTAATGGTTTTAAAACCATTTTAAAAAATTTATAAAAGTACTCTATATTAAATTTATTAAATACAGTACTTTAAAAAAATATTTTCTTTTTTTATTAATGTAAAAATTTGAATAAATTTTTAAATTTTTTTATATAATATATGTAAAATTAAGTATAAAATTTAAAATTTTTGAAAAGTAAATTTTCTTTATAATGTTTTTTTCTTCTATATTCTATATAATTTTAGATTACCAATAATATTGTTTTTATAGAAAATAATGAATTAGTAATATATAATTTCTGTACAAATATTTTTTGATATTATTTTATCTAATTCAATTGCTTTTTAATAAAAACCTTAATTTTTTAATTTTAAGAGTTTTAAAAAAAAATTTTAAATATAAAGTACAAAACAAATACCAATTATATTTTATATAATATAAGATTCTAATTAGAGAAAATTACATCTAATTAAAAAATAAAAAAATATCTGATATTTTAAATAGAATATTATTTTATTAACCTATTAATACTGGCAATAAAAATGAATTGCTAAAAATCAAAAAAATTAAGTCAACCAAATATATGAAACAGTAATGTGGGTCTTGTGGTCTACCAGACGAATACAAGCTTTCCCCAGTAACACCAACAAATTTTCCACCCCCACGTGATTTTGTAAAATTCATCACTGGCATCACACCCCACCGCGTTTTCACTGTTTATATTTATCTGAGGGACTTAGTTTTTTTTTTGCCTCACAAAATTTATTTTTTCACATCCCCTTAAATATCACCGGTCACGTGGAGGTGGAAATTTTATAATAAAATTGTTGGGGACATGACGAATACATCGGGCTACACGTGTTACATACGTCACCTATCTACCTGATTAGTCAACATGAACCACCATTTACCGTAGTAACACCACCAATTTTATAATTAAAATTTTACCCCCACGTGACCGGTGACAGTTAAGGGGTTGTGAAAAAAATAATTTTGGAAGGCAAAAAAAAACTAAGTCCCTCAGATAAATATAAACAGTGAAAACGCGGTGGGGTGTGATGCCGGTGATGAATATTATTAGGTCACGTGGGGGTAAAAAATTTGGTGGTAATACTGGGGAAGATATGAACCACCCGACAGTGCACATGTGGAGTAATGACGAATGGTTTACAAATTAATAATATTAGCATAGTTATATAGTTCTTTTACTTATGTATAATTACTAACATTATTCTAATAAATTTGTAAATGTACTGCGGTTATTAAAAATAAAAAAAAACATAGTAATATTTAAGAAAAATTTATTATTTTTTTTTATTTTTTTGTAATTACAAAAAATTCACTCATTAGCAGCTATATTAGGATATAAATCAAATCTTCTTTGTGATGGAACTGGTATTGATTGTCTTATTACTTTAATTTGTTCCACATCTAAAAAATAAGTTGGAAATGTAAAAATACACATACAAATGTACAAAATTTCATAAACTTCTTACCAATATTAGCATAAATAATCGCTTCTTCATGCTCTGTGGTTGCAAGAATTTGTCCACTAAATATAACATTTATGATAATATATGAGTTTCGTAATAGACATCAAAGTACAAAACAATGTGCTAAACTCACCTTGGATCAACTATAGTAGAGTGTCCCCATGCATGATAAGCCGCTGACATATCCCGGGCAGGCGAACATGTAGCCACAAAAAACTATGTAATAAATATTTTTAACTTCACATGTAAAACTAAATACTAAACATTTCAAAATAAAATATTTACTTGATTATCGACTGCTCTAGCTCTTTGTAATACTGTTTTGTTATAAATTTTATTAAAAAATAATAAATCATTATGACACTAAATTAATTGAACTATTCTAAAAACTTACACTCCCAATGTAATGGACCAGTTGTAAGATTAAACGCTCCTGGATATATCATTGCAATACATCCTTTCAAAAAAAAAAAAAAAAAATTATGAAATCAACACAAATTTATAGAATCACCACTAGTAAGAATAAATTATACCTTTTCTAGCAGCAATCATAGCCATCTCCGGAAATCTCATATCATAACAAATACCAATTCCAATCTTTCCATAATCTAAATATTCGATATTAGACAATTGAAATATGATTATGAAATTAACAAATAAATTATTGACAAACCAGTTTCAAATTGTGTCAAAGAATTCCCGGGAGACAATGTTTCACTTTCTTGAAATTTTATCTTTCCCGGAATATTGATATCAAATAAATGAACTTTGCGATGCTTTGCAATTAAATTTCCTAACAAAAGGGTCAAATGTTATTCAGAACCAATGATCAATTACGTGATTGACATCAAAATCAATTACCTTCGGTATCGTACACTAGACAAGTATTAAATAACTTTCCCGACGAATCCTCTCGTTCTGGTATAGATCCTTCAAAATCAAATAAATTTCAACATTAAACTGAAATAGAATCATGTATCATGAATTGATATGTAAAGGTTATTTACCCCCAACAACAAATGCTTTAGCTTCCTAACGAGGATCAAAATTGAATGAATAATAACAAATTAATTTAATATATATTATATATAATATATAATTAGTTGGTTTAAATTTACCTTTGCTGCTTCAGAAAGGGTTTTTGCACTTACTCCTTGTGAAATGTTTTCTGCATACTCTGCAAAATATTGTGTTCCATAAGGCGAGTTAAAACATTCCTAATAATAAGCTTTTTTAAAAAATAATAAAAAAAAATTCAAAACAAACGATATAAGCTAGATACCGGTAAAACAATAACTTTAGCACCATTTCTAGAGGCCTCCAAAATTTTGTTTTTCGTTTTTAATAAATTGACGGTTTTATCAGCTGTAACACTTAATTGAATACATGCAAGCTTAAAAGAATTAGACATTGTGGATAAAAAATTCTTATGTTGAAAAGAATAAATCGGAGGTTTTATTAAAACTGTGGATAATAGTTGACGTGAAAACATGAGTAGCTATTAGATAATATAGTTGATCAAAAACTAGAATAAATTTAAATTGTCATGTGATTATTTCTATATCAAGATCTTCATATCATTAAAAATTTCAAAATTTTTTTAGCGGATATTGTGTTTCCCAAGCATCTATAATAATCGAATATACTCGTTAAGCTTGCAAGGTGTACTCGAACATATTCGAGTAAATTCGAATTTAATTAATTTTAGCTGATATTATGACATTAATTCTTAAAAATCGATTTTGGCTATACTAAACGAATATTTCGAATAATTATTTTATGACACGATCCCAATCACTATCTTGTAATACGTAAGTTTACCCGTACGGGCTTTTGTTATTCTAATGAAGAATGGATATGACAAGATAAGTTTAGAATGGCGTAACATATATGTAACCACTACTGAGCGCCCAAAGATTTCCCTTAATTGACCAATCGTTATCGAGAAGCTAGTTCAGTATAAATTTTATATAAGGTTGCGACCAAGTTAATAAAGTTAAGTTGTAGCCTTAAAACATCAAATTTATAAACGTAGCAAACGACATTATTTAAAGCATTATTCTATCAAGATAACAAATTTGCGTCTATTTTGCCCGAAGCTTTGACCAAACTTACTTCCTCATCTCGACTAATTTTTCTATATCTAAAATGTCGAACATTGGTATTCAGCTAAAAAACATGGCTATAAGAAAAAGCCAGCCCGTATTGCCAAAGGAACTTTTGGCTATTTGCATTTCTGCTGATAGTGCTACTAAATATTATTATTCTACCTGTAAGTAAATTAATATAAAAATATAGTTCATTTATTTAAACACATTCTTATTGATCTTTATATTCTTAATAAAGTGGGCAAGAAGACTGGGTGGCGTTCCTGTAAGTATTTCAAAAAATTCCTTTTTCTTATCGCTCTCCTTTGTATTCTAACCAGTAACTTATAGACGATAATACGATGGCACTCAAAACAATGCTTTCACGACCTCTAAATCCCTCAATACAGGACACGACTCCCGATTTATCCTTTAGCTCCTCGAGAAATTTAAGAAATTTAGAAGCTATATTCGATATAGCAATAAAACACGATCGCGAATTAATAATAATTTCGGAATCTCTTCCATCGTGGAGCGGAATAACGATGGATAACACACTCTTTTTAAGAGGAAATGGTTTGGAACATATCTCTTCATTGGAATATGACTCTCTAAAGGAGAGGTACGCTATTAATAAATCACTATGTGTAAATTTTTTTTATTTAAACAACACAATAAACATATTTCAAGATATGTTGGATCATAAGTGTCCCGGTTCATTAAAACCGCTGAAAGTAATCATATGATTACCATAGCTATGTTCTTGTTCAATGTTAAATATTTTTGAGACATAAATAGCATTATGAGCAAGAATTTGACTATGGAAATGTTTGATTTTACGATTTACTGAATCATGTGTTGACGAAAGCGGTTAAGGGATTATGAACCACATATTTTGAGTTCTAACACTTCTTTATTTAAAAAAAAATCATTTTGTTCTACTTTGTTTGTGCTTCACCTTTTTACGCTATTGTAACAAATTAGCATTGTTGCTGTTATCGAGCTGGCCGAAGAATTACTAAAGTGTGATACTTTAGTAATATGTCTTGATAGGAATGACAAAAATTCCTGCCTTTGTAAGTTCCTTTAAATTATTTTTTTTTTTGAAAAAAAAAAAATTTCTAAAATCTTGATTTATTGACTCCTATTTCATTTTTAGCTACATTAATTCGAAGCTTTTTTTATTTTGGCTTCGAGCTCGTGCCTCCTGGCACGTATAATCATTCCAACGAGTTCATTCTTGTTGGAATGGAGCTCTAAAAAGATTTATGGAATTTTTTACTGATCTATTACCATTTCCAGGATTAAATATTTTCAAATTAAAATATATAACATATAACATATATAACAATTGTAAATTATTATAATTTTATAATAAATAAATCAAATTTTTTACACGGTTAAATATAAGATAAAATATTCCCGTAAATGTTGAAAATGCAAAATATACATTAATATAATATATTGTGGAATATTTAGTAATGGTTGCAAGTATTTTAAAGTTAAGGAATTTTGGTCCTTTACGGTAATTACGGTAATTTAGGAGAAGTTGCGGGAATATGTTAAAAGAAGATTTTACAATTTTACAACAAAACTCATTATTTATATATATATATATCAAAAATTGAACATTTTTTTAATCGCTGTAAATAGATATTAGCAAAGTTTATTAATAAAACTTTTTTGTAAAATCGAAGAACTAATTTTGCAACCTATAATGTATATGATTACTATATTATAGAAATTTTATTAACAACATTAAAAATCAATAACAAATTTTAAAATTTTGCAACCATTTTTTTCAATACAGTTCCCTCCAGTAAATCAGTCTATCAGTCCATAAATAAATATGAATTTTTTTATTGATTTAACGAAGACGTCTTGCTTCACGTTCAGATTCCAAAAGACACAAAATATCGTTTTCACGGACTGGTCCTTTAACATTACGAATAATTGAACGAGTTGAATCATCCATAAATTCAACTCTAACTTGAGTTACGCCACCCCGAGAACCAGTACGGCCTAGTACTTTGATGACTTTTGCAAGTTTAACTGGTTGTTTTGCGTCCTATAAACCAAAAATATTAGTATTTAACAATAAAACAAAGAAATCTGAAACTTTGATCAGTAAATATTCTTAAAATACCATTGCACTATTTACTCAAATAAAAGAAATTATATTCTGAGTTTTACTTTCTTGTAAATAAGGAGAATAATTTTTTTTTCTTCGCAGCGTAACTGTGAAAGATTAAAAAAAAAAAATTTTTTTTTTTTTTGATTACAGCTCACGTGATTTATGTACGCAGTACTAACGTGACCTAGTTGATGATCAACTAGTAATTGTAATTTAAATAATTTTGAAATAAATTTATTAAATTTATAAATTCTTTAAGCAATTAACAAAGAAAAAAAATTATTAATACTAGATACATATAAGTCATATAACTGTCACAACGTTATTTAAATTTTACAAGCAAAACGGAAGTTAATAAAGTTGAAACGTTATAATAAATAAAATGTATAACAAAACTTATTAGCGTTTACGAGAATATCGTTCATAAATTTTTTGTTTCATTCCATTTATGAGTTCATCGAGATTCGAAAAGCGGAGATCTTCAACACGAAGACCATAAGGTCTAAACATTCCTCGCTAATAAAATCGTAATCTCGATTAGCTTTAGTTTCAAACTGTCTCCAAAAAAAATAAATAAAAAAATTGATACCATTTTCGACATTCGAGTTCCAGGTCTAAATTTATACCCGTAGATGAAACAACCAGGGTTAGCATTGTCCATATAAAATCCATATGCAGTATATTTCGGATTATTTCGAAGACAAGATTCCAAAAATTCATCTAATTGTCTTTCTGTTGGTCTGAACCTTTGATGATTAATCATCTTATCAATAAAATCATTTGTTTCCTCAATATATGTGACTAATAATTCTTCCAAAGCTTCATATTCCGTTTGTTCATTTTCTACAAATAACCTACGACCAACTTCTAGACCAGGATCCAGCCCTAACTCAATTATATCTATTCGAAAATAATTAATTGAAATTTAAGGATAATTTGTTGAACACGTGATAGCTTAAAATATAACTTACCGAAATGACGATAAACATTATCACAAATCTTCCAAGTTATTGAAAGCTTATCTGGATTATCTGTCTTCGGTCGAATGATATAGAATCCATTTGGCTGCGTAGATAATTTTTCTTCTGCTTCTTGAGCAGAAACTCTTTCAAAACAAGGATGAGTAATGGTTCGTGGTGGTTTCGGCTTAGGTTTTGGGACATATTGACTTACTTTCTTAACTAATAATCAAAGTTTAAATATAAAAATATGTATTAAAGCAAATAAAATTACTTTAGGGATGCTTTTACCTTTTACTGGAGGTTGGTAATTCTGCTTAGTTTCTCTATCAATGAACTCATCAAATCTTTTGTCGTAAAAAGAAATATGATGTCCTTTTTCTAAATCTCTCGGTTTACAACTTAATACTATAGTAAAATCATCTTTATTTATTGACTTTACTAAAGCGTCGAGTGTATCACCTTCTTCAATATTATTATTTACTTTCTTATCTATATAATTCCATCCAATATTACATTCGAAACCTGAATTCTTAAGACGAACTCTTAAAGCACCAGTAGTAATGCTCTTAACAACTACTGGAACAATTAGACCCGGATACAAACTATCTTTCGTTTCTTTAGTAACCATTTCGAAAACTTGATCATCGGTTGGTATTTCGAAATCTCTTCGCCTGTCACCGAAAGGGTTCCTGTTTTCTCTCTTAATCAATTGCATTACAAAATATTTTTGATTTGAACGTGCATCATCCATATCAGGGGTATTTCTGGAGTATTTACGTGCCAGATCATAGAGATCTGGATGGATACGACTATCATCCAATGGCTCCAAAGGGTCAGAGCGTATTCTTAAAAATCCAGCACTATTTTGGAAGATTTTTGGTTCAAGATATGTCTCTTTCAATGTAGCTCGACTATCAATAAATGGTTCATAATATGGCTTGTAATTTTCCCCAAATATTACTTGCTTTAAATATATAGATTTTCTAGGACCAAACCCACAAATGTAATGTAAAGCTCTTTGTCTTGGCTCATTAAACTCGTCACGTAAAATGTCATTGATATCAACTCCTACTTCATTAACTACGTTAACGAACGCCCGATCTAAAGCCTCTTTAAATTTTTCTTCAGGCAAAAAGGATTGTAAAGGATGAAATTTAATAGTCAATATTTTGTCTCCAAGCCTGAGATATTCCATTAATGGATTTTGAATCATCCTAGCTAAGGATGTACAATATCTAGATAATTCCGACGACTTGGGAAACTCCTTTTTGGCTATTTCCGAAGCTGTATATTCCATTGCTACTTTATCATCAGTAACGATTACAGTGGCTTTGTCAGATTGATTCTTTAGTCTCTCGTTATGATAACGTACAAAGTTTTTAACAGTTTGAAGTAAAAACTTTGTTTTAAAATCATAACATCGTACGGCAACAACGTGAGGGTTAATTTCTTCTAGAGCATCCAGAAATTCATTTCCTTCTCTCGAATTTAAGTCCTTGAGCATGGGCCAAGACCATTCTTGAGCCTTTTTACCATTTTCGTTGATATAGACACAACAAGTATCATTCTCTATTCCACCAGCTCCAAATGATAATGCAAAAACGCGAGGAATTGCATTTCTACGCATTTCTGGTGTCCTAAATGGCTTAACATCAATCTTCCTTTCTAAATTGAGCATGCACTGCTCCATTATCGATTGTTCGGCGTTGGCTTTGAATTTTGCTATTAACCATGATTCAATAATTGGTCGTAAAATATCATTATATGCTTTAAAAGCAGCATCTACACGATATTTATTCCATTCGACATGGTTACTCGAAGCTGGAGCAGTTTCTAAATCGAATCGTCTTGGAATATCACTTACAATATTATTTTTTAATGTTTCTAAAAACTTTTCTTCGTTACGTAATTGAAACGATATATTTATCAAATTTTGATTTTTATAATGTAAAATTCGAGCAAAATCTCCACCAATATTGAATACCTTTTGGATAGGTATCTTCCAGAAGCAGTAAGACCAGATTTCATTGTTATCAGAAATAGCCTCCAATGGACCTGAAGTAATTAAAAGCCCATTTTGCATATAATTATTACGAACAAATTTCCGGAACATAGGATCCACTGACATTTCATATGCAAGTAATTCCATGGATTGTTTTAATAATTCATCAGGAGCTTTAGATTCAGGATATAATTGCAGTGCTACTTCCCGAGGAGTCGAGCTCTCGTTAACGGGTTGATGAAGCTTAGTTTCTGAATGAAGACTTCGTACAAATGAAGGGATTTGAACTCCAAATTTGTCAACTATCTTGAGAAGACCTTTGTGGATATATTCTAAATATTTAAGATTCTTAGATACCATGCCCTTGCGACGTAATTCTTCTGTTGGTGAAACTTGTTGAACACTTATGGTTTTCTTCTTTTCTTGAAATTTAATGTATACACTTAGATCATAAAGTTCGTCAATCTCCTTCGCTTCCGAAAACACCTTACTGACGTAGGAATCCTGAGAATGGTTTTTATAAATTTCGGAATTCAGTTTATCTCTCATTTCCACAAATTTTCTGAAATCATATTCGAGATCAAAAATGTGCCACAAATCAGTCCGAGAAAGGATTGTTGTCACAGGATCTTCATCATAATTAGCGATCAAATCTCTTTTATAGGTCCATATGTACGGAACTTCTACAAATTCTTGACCGAAAAGTGTCAAGGCATTTTTAACAGACCTAGACAATTGTGACGATACTAGAATTCCATGATAATCTGCAAGAGATTTAGTTATTGTGTCTGTTGCTTGATTGATTTCCTCTTTTGTAAGTTTACGATTCACTACGATATCAGGTCGAAGCTAATTTGATGATTAGACAGTCGTTATTTTTGGTTAAAATATTTTAACGTCGAACATAAAATAAGCTTACTTGAAAGCGTTCAGGTAAGTCAGTCAATTTTATTTCTTTATCTTTTCGAGTTAAATAAGCTTCTGGGCTAAATACTTTTTCCAATGATTCAATATTAAAATCCGGTGGTTCTTCCTAAATAATATTACATAGAATTTATCTTGGTCGAAAAAAAAATGACAATAGAGAATTAAAAATAACTTACAATCTTTTCGAAGGCAAACGAATATTTGTCCTCAAGATCATGAAATACTTCATCGAATAATGTTGGTGCGTGCCTTTCACCTTCAATAAAATCTTCTCCATCATCATAAACGACAAAGTCTTCCTCATTTTCCTCTAAAACTTCCTCCTCTTCATCTTCATCAAAAATATTTTTTACATCTTTCGATGGTTTTCTTACTCCTCTCTTTAAACGTTTGAATTTTTGCTTTAAAACAGGAAAAAAACAATACGCTAAATTAATAATATTAACAATACACTGATTATAATGACAGTAAAAGAGGAAATAAACCGGTAAAATACCTCACTACGAGCAATTTTTACACCTGTGTTTTCTTCGATAAGATCAAGTTCATCCTCACTTAGATCGTCTGAAGATTCATGCCGTCTCTTCTTGTTTTTTTTCTTTTTCTTTTTACGTTTCTCTTTTACTTCTTCCACCACCTCTTCCTCTTCGTTCTCATCGACAATGAATCCTTCAGCAATTTCCTTAGCAGCTTCAGAATCGGTAGATTCTTCTGCTTCAGAAGATGAATACTGATTATCCTCTTCTTCCGGCTCACGCTCGTCGCCATAAACCTCTTGTTCAATCTGTACACTATCACTATCCATAATTTTTTTGTTTGTTTAAACGTAGGATTTATTTTTTGTTAATTTGACCATATGTGGCACAGTTTATCAACAAAAAGTTATAAAATTTCATCCACGTGACTTTTGTGGCGTATTTTGATTCATCATATTTTCTGTACAAATTTGCTATTTATTACCCGGTGGTAATTTTTACCGGTGTGTGGCGGTGTGGCTGTATCATGTGATATAGATCTTTCCACCACCAAATTTTTCACCCACGTGACTTTGTGTGGCGCGATCAGATTTACTAATTTATTTGTTTTATTGTTTATTCGTTACAACAAATTCTCTCTCTTCTATTTTCTTTTTCATTTTTCACTTTAAAATAATGTTTCAAAAACCTATTAAACAATAAAAAGTTAAATATTTTTGAAAAGTTAAGTATGAAATATTATTATAAGAGCTGTTTTATTTATAATAAACGCATGTTTATTATTTTTTTTTTTTTTTAGATTTTATAATATTAAATAATATTAATTTTAACACTTTAGTAATAAATAAATCAGTCTTGAAACTAAGTAGAACAAGTATGTAAACCTTTATTTATTAAAGCCACTAAGATATTTGTGAATAAGCAGATTTTTTTAATGAAATTAACTTGTTTTCAATTTTATAGCATAATTTTAGTACTTTAGTTAAATTCATATGGGCTGATTTTTGGAATTAGCCTAAATTAAGAATCTTAATTATTTAAATGCTTTATAACCTAAAATGCAATTGTACTACATAACTATCTTATCAATTACATGCAAAATAATTAGAAAATAAAAAAATTTTTACAACGTACATTTAAATAATGAAAATAATAAAACTTTTTTCAACCCATCAACTATTTTAAGAACCCATCACTTTTTTA
>QZLH01000421.1:2200-13241 GCA_003833135.1 Oehlia diaphana | reverse complement strand
AGAAGAATCAATACAAGACTTTAGATTTAATATAGATCTATCTTTATTTAAAATTATTTCAATATCTTCTTTATATTGAATAACAATTGGAGCTCCACCACTCTTTTTTGAAGCTGCAAGTTGTGACTTATTAATAAAAAAAGAATTTAAAATCAGTATTAAAAAAATGTTCAAGAACTTTTATTTTTTTGTTTAAAAAAAACCTTATAATTATCTACTAAATTTTTCCATTTATTAGCAATTTAAACATTATTATAAGTGTATTCAAAGTCCTCAAAAGTCAAAAAAAAAGTTTCAGCATCTTTCCATAACTGAACATTCTCTGGATTAGATGTGGCTCCACGTTTATACTTTAACTCTTCAAGTCTTTTTTTATTTTCAATAAGAAAAAACAATAAAGCTTTAATAGCACTTTCAGTCCACTTAACTCTTAAAGCTTTGGTAGTTTTTTCACCTTTTGCAGCATTTTTATTTTTATGAGTTTGTTCCATTTATTAAGAAAGAAATTTATTTTATTTAAAGGAAATGACAAAAATTTCACGTCTAGTAAGTGTTTCGCGTTTAATAAATATGCATACATTTTATTGAAGATTAAAATATGTGGTATTTTTGTTAAAAAATGAAAAGTGCGGTAAGGGAGTTATAACCTTATTCTAATCTTACTCAACAAGTAAGATTAAAATTTCATATCATGATCAGCTTGAGATTGAAATTAATCTCAATCACGTTTTTTGTGAAACCAGATTAACCACTAATCTCAATCTCAATCTCAATCACGTTCTCTGTGAAGACGCCCCATATATCGCAGGCCATAGTACCACCCCTATGCATAGTACCCACCTTGAAAAATTTTATAGAATTGTATAGTACCCAGGGGGATATTTTACAATTATCTCATGATCCAGTGATCAGATTTGAGCGATCATTTTTTTGTTTGATAGCTCTCATTGAGCTCTTCAAAATAAAAAAAGATCGTTCAAATTGGACTGGTAGATCGTGAGATATTCGCAAAAAACAGAATTTTTAAGCTTTGTTTAGTACCTGGGAGTACAGGGTCAAACCCCCGATTTTTGCAAGATACCCAGGATACTGTGACCCGCTATATACGGTATATATTAGAATTGATTCAAAATCCTGCTTATTACTAAAATATGTTATCAATAGATAAATTAATATTTATTAAATTCGTCTCAATGAGATGCATCAAATGGTAGTATGATTATGTCTTTAGCATCAATAGATAGTTTTCTAATACCAATTTTTTTATAAATTATTTAATATGATCTAACTTGTGATTTATTTATGCTAAAGATATAATTTTATCACTATTCAATATATCTCATTACAAATAATCTAATGGTATATAGTTTGATATTTTACAATCACTCAATTACCAGTTATACAATTTTTCGTATTTTTATAAAAATCAGATTAAATTGAACTGAATTGCTAGTTTTTCAGTTCAATTCTTATAGATTTTAATTCTAATTTAAACTATCTATAACCTGAACTAAACTGATCTGATTAAAACTTTAATTATAACTTATCAGCTATTGGTTATAATATCATAAAATTTTTTTATAAATTATGTAATGCATTATGATGTAATATTTTTATTAATCAAAAAACTAGCTAATAAAAAATCCTATAATTATATAATTGTGATATTGAATATCAGTTAGTACAGTCAATAAAATATTTCAAATGTTTTTTACTAATTTAATAAAAAATATTACAAAATATTTTATTGTATTATATAAATCAAAAAAACTTTTTCAATATTTTTTGTTAAATCAATTGAAAAATATTACAAAATATTTTATTATATTAATATTACTTAAAGAAAATATTGTATACCATTTTTTTATTAAATTAATCAAATATTTTTTATTAATAAAAACTTTTATGTTACCATTATTTAAAATGGTTAATACTTTTAGGTTAAACAAATCATGTTAGATTAAAATATATAACAAAACTCTGCTTATTTATAATAAAGGTCACTATAGAAAATTGGCTCTTTACTAATGATTTTTACTTTATCTTTTTTTTTAAATTCTATTAATTAATTAGCTAAAAAAAAAAAAATTATAACAATATAATATAAAATTTTTTTTTATAATAGAATCTGCAAAGAATTTTATATATAATTTTTATCTTAGAACTAGAATAACCTATCTTATAAATAAGCAGGATTCTTATATAATTTAATTTAACCTGATTTGAGAAATAATATTAGATCAGGTTAACTGGATAATCTGATCTGACCAACCTATATGAAGTTTTATTTAGTTGTAACAATATCTACTTTTTTGATAAAAAATGAAATATTTAGAATAATATGTAGATTTTGATAAACTTTGATTATATACATAAAATTTAAGATCAACCAGGATCAGATAGGTGCTATTAATATAAATGTTATAGTTTTTTGCAGTATAAAAATAAATAATAATAAGATATTTAAAATTATTAATATTAATACAGTTAGTTCGTATTATAATAAATTTAATATTTAGGCTAATTTAACCTTTATTATAAATAGTACTCTTAACAGATCAGATCAGATTAAATTTTATTTAAATTTAAAACTGATCTAAAATTAATTAATATATATATAATATTTAATAATTTAAAATAAATTTTTATAAACTATTGATATTTATAATTAAACTAACTAATTATTAATATATTTAAATAAAGTTTAAATTTACAGTTTAATTAATTAAATAATAATATATTATTGATATTATATTTAAAATAAATTGTATTAATTTTCATAATTTTATTTTTATTAACTAATCATTATTAATTAAATTCTCTTATAAATCAACTAATTGATATATTTTAAAGAATTAATTATGAATAAATTAATTAATGATAGATATATTTTAAAAAAAAATTGACTACAAATTGACAGATTAAATATAAAAACTAAAGTATTTACAATAAAGTTGAATTGACTGAATGCAATTATTTATTAGGGTATTGCTAAATTTCACCACTGGTGATTCTCACTACACTAGTATTAGCAAATATTAACAAGCAGAATTTCATGTTATTCTAATTCTGCTCTATAATTCTGGTAAGATGACAATACCAGTAGTAATATTTAGCAATACTTTATCTATTATATTATAATGATAATAAGCCAGCAGATTTTAGAACATCTAGAAGATATCAAGAAGAAGTTAATCAATTTCTAATAATTACTTTTGGATTTTAGAATTCTTTTTAACTAAAAGGTACTGAAACAAACTGTATAGTGTAAAATTATCTTTAGTTAAAAGAGGAAAAAGAAGAATTAAAGCTGTAAAGTATTCATCAAATTATAATATTAATAATAATGATAAATCTTCTGATAAAGAAGAAAGAAAAGAATTAGAATTAATTATTTCAATTTCTTTAAAAGAATTTCTAAATCAGGTAGATTTTGAATAGCAGATTGTATACAATAAATAAAATTATACATGGATTTAAACTTATTAATGCTTGTACTGGTTAAATAATGTCAAATTATAGACTAATTATGGAATTGAGGTTAATTTAATAAAAATAGTATAAAAGCATGAAAGTGTTAGCATCCAATAGTTCAATTTAATAAACTTTTTTTTATTTTATAGCTCTTATTAAGCTTTACAATTTAAAAAAAAATTTATATTAAAAAATTTGCAAAAATAATTTTTTGAGTTTTTATATATTAAATGTCTAGATCCTAATCAAATTATACTTTTAAAAGCAAATGTTAAAATTAGATGTATTAAATTACTTTTATTATTGCAACAAAAAAAATAATTTAAAGCAGATATATATAATTTAAAATAATTTTAATTTTTTTTTTAGAAAAAAAAATTTCTATTATAATAAATTATAATTTTACTATTCCAAATAACATAATAATAATATAGAACACCATAGTATTGTTAGTTTAAGATACGATTTATTCCAAAATTTGCAACCTATTTTAAATTGTTACTTATTAATCAATCCATATCAATTACCATTATAAAAATTATTGATTGCAATATGAATCTCTCTAATAATGATAATAATTTCTTAAAAATTAAATAAATTCAGCCTTGTTGGATATTTTTTTTGTGCATTATATCATTATCTGAATCTGAATGGATCCTTAATACTCGGGAATGAATATTCTGCGCCACGGCTGAAATCAACCAATAAATATAATGGGGCAGTCCTTATTATACTGTATAAAAGGTTTTCATTTAGAAAAATCAATCATCAAATTTAACCTCCTTAGACTCGATAAATAATATTCAGAGAGCCGCAGAAGAACCGCCGGAAAAACTTCTCCATAAGTTAAGTCTAACCTTTGAAAGTAAGTCATATAAGCCATACACCTTTGTTACTTCTCTCTCTCTCAAGAACAAAGTTTAAAAACGAGCAGAATTGTTGGTTTGAGAGCGCGTTTCGAGTTCTTGAAGATTTTGTGCGTGTTTTTTTTTGTATTTATAGTTACTAATATGAAGAATTAGAGCATTCTTGTGTAGCAACAACGCAATTTGAAATGCAATAAGCAAGCCATTAAATGTAATTGTATTTAAAATAGATATGTCAACAAAATCAAAAATACAAAACGTTATGTCACATATGATGACTTCAGTGGTTGGCTCCCATTCAAAGTTACATAGAAGGAGCGCGAAAACTGAAGAATGTGATGATGGTTACCCCCATTCAAATATACAGAAAGTAACTTCGAAGACTGAAATGACTGAAGAATGCGAAGAAGGTATATTTAACAAAAGCCGTTTTGTATGTTTCTTAATATGTAAACTAAATCATTCATTATTCCTTTAGATGGATTTGATCCTACATTATTGCCTTTGCCAAGTATGTCTAAATTCCAAAGTTCTGTTTTATACATATTTAAGTAAAACTCCTCGGTTCCATTCCGCCTACTCTTCCTTAGCAACATCAACCAAAACAGCTACTCAACGTATTTATAAGGAATTGAAAATAATTGTGCATAAACAAGACACGCCATCTAATGATTTGGGATTTTTTGTGAAACTTGACAAGTTGCGCTCTGTTTACCAATGGGTTTGTATCCTTAAGTTTAACTTTTGTCGATTCAAATTATACGATAGTCAATTATAAGCTAATCCATGGATTTTACATAGGTTGTGCAACTCACAGACTTTGACCCAAATATTCCTTTGGCTCAAGATATGGCAAGGCATAAAGTTAAAAGCATTGATTTGGAAATTCGCTTTGCACCTGATTATCCTAACTTACCCCCGTGAGTTTTATTTATATAGAAGAATATACTTTTTTAGGTCATCTTTATAATTTCAAATCTTTATTCTTCAGATACATTCGCGTAATTCGTCCAAGACTTCTCAGATTTATGAATGGTGGCGGTGGTCACGTAAGTGAAATTGATAGATTTAATTATTTAATTATTTTGTAATATTTTAATATATATATATATATTTGTAAATCAGGTTACAGCTGGAGGATCAATTTGTATGGATTTGTTGACTTTGGGCAATTCTCATGATCAAGGATGGTCTTCACAATATACGATGGAAGCAGTTTTAATACAGGTCAAGCTAGCGTTAAGTACTTTAAACCCTCCTGCAAGACTTGACCGTAATTGGAAGAATGAATATACCGCAATTGAGGCAATGAATGCTTATATTAGAGTCGCAAATCAACATGGATGGGGAATTCCGCCTCAATGGGATACTTTGTTCAAACGCTAAAGGATGTTATCTTTGATTTTTTTTATTGTATAATGTGTGCTTTGAAATATCAAATAAGAATATTTTAATGTATAATCGGCAATTATAGATTTGTAAAGAAATTATTTTATAATAAACTTAAAAGTTGCTCAAGAATTTTGTAATTGTCAATTCATTACAAATTTATTTAGTATATTGTCTAAATTTTTTTTTCTTTGTAGCAAAAGAGCTTGAAAAGAGCAAGTCGAATTTCATCTATAATGTGACTATGAATCAGTCTCAACAGTTTTTTGTTTCTTCTTTCTTTTTACCTTTTCTTCAACAGGTGGTACGAATGCTTTTTCTCTTTCTGCTTTACGTTTTAATGTATTCTCTTTTTGTCTTTCCTATTAAAAAAATAAAAATATTTCATAAAAAGAAAAAAATATATTTATTTATTTATGTGGATAGTTACCTTCTTTTTCTCCAATTCGTGAATAGCTTTTTCCTGTGGCTTAAGAAAATATTCACCAGATTCCAATTGCAAATCAACCTACAACAATATAAATTGATAAAATTAACTGAATTAACTGAGTTAATTATATATATAAAAAAAAAATGACAAAGAATTTCTTACTTTGCTAGGAGTTTGAGCAGGCGGGAAAGGGGTATATTCGTTCTTCTTTTTGATAACTTTCTTTGGTCTTTTAACATTTTGTTTCTTAAAATGAGGTAAAAAACGATCCCACGATTCATTCTTTAATTTTGGATCTTTAGATAGTTCTTTTTTTATCATTAATTCCTATGGAAAGTATTAATTAAAGTTAATTATAAACTTGCCACATATTATATACTTATATTTTTAGTTCAATTATGCTTACTTTGATATGATAAATTGGATGAATATTTTTTATACAATCAATAACTATTCTTCTAACTTCTTTTAATCCCTTGTATGATCCCATAGCTGATACTGTATTTCCTTGAACCATCACATAACATTGAGTCAATAGCTCAATAGCCTTATTAAATATTATCTGGATTAGTATAAATTTACGATATAAAATCAAATAAATGTAATTATAAGCCAAAAATACTTTGAGAGTTGATCCATTTGGTCCAATTAATCTTTGTCGTCTTTTCACAAATCTTTCTTTATTTCCAATTATATTACCAATTTTAATAATATCACATGCTACACCGTCTTCAAGGATTTTAATAGCCTATATTCCGTATAATAAAAAGTTAATTCTTATACAAAGCATATACAAAATTAAGTATAAATTACCTGAGGAAACGGAACGCTCCTAGCCAGAAGTTTAATTAAATCACGAGCTTTCATAATTACATAGGGATCATATGTTTTTCGTGTAGTTTTTACTGTCATACTACCTTCTATCAAATCCAACACGCATGCAACTCCCTATTTCACAAAGGTTTATATCATTAAAAAACTACGTCCATTCTTTAAATAATTTTCTACAGTGTATACGTACTATTTTCTCTAAAGCTTTGGTGACATGAGACCATACTTCTTTTAAATAATTTTCACGATATTTTGGAAATAATGTTGCAAACGACGACTCTTCTGTAAATGGATATGGGTTATCTTCTTGTGTGAATGGTTCGATTTTCCAGTGATTTATATCATCAGTATCCCATGCTATATTGAGATGAAAGAAACCGTTTTAATAAATATTTGTGCATCAAGTCAAATAAGATTATTACATTTAAATATTCGTACGTTTGTCTTTACGGTATTTTTTTGATTTAGGTTTTGCTGTACTGTGTTTTTCGTCTTCAGTCATTTCTTCCCGTGAAAGATCAAATTTCCTAATTACCTTTTATTGGTTGTTGAATTTTTAGATTATCGAGATTATCAAGAAATTATATAAATATCAAAAATTACTTTTAACCAGTTTAACCTTTCGGTATGATATTTATTAGTTCAGTTCGTCTTAGGTTTATTGTCAGTAATTTAGCTAAACAATGTAAAAATACTATAAAATTTAACAAAATTTCTAGTAAAAATTTATTTCAACTTGCAATTGATGGCCCTGCTGCTTCGGGGAAAAGTTATTATTTTTTAAACTATATATAGTTTAAATGATTTCTTCTAATAAGTTATTTTTTAACAAAAAAAAAAATTTTATCAGGCTCTACTGCTAGAATTGCCGCTCAACGGTTAAAATTTGAATATATCGATTCAGGTAATAATTTGTAGCAATTTATAAATTATTAAATCATTAAATGATTGGTCAGTTTTTTATTTTAATAATTGAGAATTCGAATTCAAATGAAATATATAACAGGAGCCATGTATCGGGTGGTAATTGTCTAATTGTAATCCATCAACTTTAAGCAGTATCATTTCTTAATTAAATTAATTTATTAATACCCAGGTAACGTTAGCGGCACTTCGCCAAAACTTATCCCCACTTTCACTAGATGATGCTTCAAAAATAACGTATTTAGCTGCAACATCTCATATCTTTCTTCATACAATATTTAATCCGCCTCCAATATCCCACACTTCCTCTTCTAAACCATCATTACCACAAACACTAGTATATCTAAATGGAGAAGATGTAACACATGAAATCAGATCACAGGAAATAACAAAAAATATATCTGGTATAGCATCAAATCCAGATGTTAGACAAGTGTTAGTAGAAAAGCAACGTGCCCTTGCTAATGGTATATATGATTATGAAGGTGAAAATTCTTCATTTAAATTGGACACGTTAAGGAAGTCACCGAAGGGAATTGTAATGGATGGTAGAGACGTTGGTACAGTAGTACTTCCAAATGCTGATTTAAAAATATTTGTGACAGCTTCAGCAAGAGTTCGTGCAATTCGACGGTATAAGGAGCTTCAACAGCAACAATCTACTACAAAAAAACCTTTAATAGATTTTAATAAAGTATTAGAAGATTTAGAGAAAAGAGATAAAAGTGATTATGAAAGAAAAATATCTCCTTTGAAAAAAGCTGATGATGCTGTTTTATTGGATACTAGTGATATGAGCGTCATGGAACAAGCTGATAAAATTATTGAGTTAGTTTTAAAAAGAGCTAAAGAAAAGAATTTTGATTTATAAATGAACAGGGGAAAATGTAAAACAAATGTAACTATTATCTTTTTATTGGTAAAATTATTATCTTTTATATTGGTGAACTTTATAACTAATATAATTTAGATAGTATAATAATATATCAAAACAAGCAAATTTATCAAAAAGCCATCATTTTGATGTATATTATGAAAATTTAACAATTTTCATATGCTTCAAATAAAACATATTATTGTAAAATCAATATCTTCTTAAAAATAAGGTTCAGATATATGTTATTCTCTTTTTTTTCCAAGAAACTAAAATAATATTTTACACGGGTTTTTATTTCTTAAATTTTCCAAATATATATATTTTTTATTTTCTTTCTTTAAATTCTTCATTTTTTTCATTTTTTTCATTTTTTTTCTTATCATTCTTTATATTTATTATTTCTTATAATTCTAATCTACTTGTATATTATATTATTGAATTGTATTTAATAAAATAATTTTTTTAGTAATTAATAAATATATTTTATAAATTATATTATATGTGTTATTACTTTTTTTTTAATATAATTAGTTATTTCACAGCCAAATAGGATCATGCTTTTTTATTATGCTGATATTTTTTTATTATACTATAAATAAACTATCATCACATAATTATTATTGATATTTTTGATGTTGTTTAATCAATAATTTATTGTATTTATAAGATAATCATTGGCGGCTGCAGAATAACACAGTTATTTGATAGAGGTGTTAAAATATCATTCAGACTGCTTCGCAGTTTGGTGATATTCTAACCTCCTATCAAATAACTAATATATATTAGATTTTTAATTTGATTATAAAGATTTAATTAGATTAGAAGATTGGTTTGTTTATTTTTATATAATTTTTAAGATTAGATATTAATAATACTTATTAATTATAATAAAAATTTTTGTTTAAAACTATTAATAAAAAATACTGTATTTAAAATTTCACTTATATAATAATTTTCTGAAGTCTTAATTTAATCTTGCAATCAATTTTTCACTTTAACTATATGTAATATCTTTCACTACTGAAATATTAAATTTTATATTAGCCCAAAAATTATTTTTTCAATAGTATTAAGAAAAATATATTATTTATGCAGTTTTGATAATTCAACTTTTTATTATTTTTATATAGTTAAATTCTGATTAGTTAAAAAACATATATAATATACCATATATTGTGGGCTATAGTATGTTACAAAAATTGGATGTTTGATCATATACTTCTGGGTATTAAATAAAACTTAAAAATTCAAATTTTTGCAAATATCTCATAATTTATTATGGTGGCTGTCACCTATAAACCACATTTAGTGTTCCTCATGAGTCAAGTTGAGTTGAATTCTGAGTCAATTTTAAAGTACTATTTATATAGTAAGGTATACCACACCTTTATTTTTACAATACTTTTAATTGTATTATTTATATTATACAAGTCTATACAAGTTATTTTGAATCACATATGCAGAACTCTAATATTATGTAACTTTAAACTTTTATAATTCATAAACTAAACAACATAAAAAAAATCTAAACTGATAAAATAATAGAATAACATTAACCATATGCGCCAATTTCTGGAATTTAGCTTTTTCATCAAAAAAACCAACTTTATCGTGTAAGTACAAATTACCAGGTGCACAAAAATAATAGATCAATATCAGCTGATATGAATAAAATTGATCGTCATATGATTTTTTATTTCTTTTAATATAACATCAATAAAAAAAATTTAAAAAATCAGAATAAAATTAATGTGATAAAATTTTAAATAACTTCATGTACATGTATGCTAGACAGATAAATTTATATTCATTTGAAAGAGGAAATAAAGGCCTATCTAATGAATCTAAAATCGCATGAATTGAATTACTGGTTGTTAAGTAAATGCGCTCTGTATAATTATTTTTAATTTTTAACTTTGATTGTCAATATCTTCACATCTAGTGATTCAATCTGAATGATCTTTAATTACTAAGATAGAGTACGTATCCACCTTTTGAATGAATATAAAATTGTTTGATTAGCACACATGGATGCTGAGATATTAACAAACATGTAAATTGCATAAAACCCGATATAAATAAATTTTTAAAGTTACATTTTTTACCAAAAAATTATTTTCACAAGAGATCTTGAATAATTGTTGCCTTGTTTAATGATAATTATTCGTTATTTAAGGTTTTAATTGAATAAAACTATTAAAATAAATATCAAAAAATAGAAGACAATTAGTATAAAATTAGTTTAATAAA
>QZLH01000420.1:70764-98917 GCA_003833135.1 Oehlia diaphana | reverse complement strand
AAATTTCTAAATTCTGACGGATGAAATTTCATCATTACTTCTTACTATGTTATAAACAAAGAACAGCCGCTAAGAATCAACGACCAGAGATGTATGTCTAAAAAATTTTTTTTTTTATACAAAAACGAAATTAGTTGATATCCAACTCAGTAAAACTCACATAATTATTATTTTCTGATTTTCTTCCATGTTTGATGTATAAGTGTTGTGCCTCAAGTTGACGATTGCCCAAAATCAACGATCGGCCTAAATTATCAGCCAATCTTTATAATGCCTTAAGAATTTTCAAAGCATTACTTTTCACATATAGTAATCATCGTTAATTTGGGGCATATTGAGATTTGGGGCACAACATAAGCATGATGATAATCGTCTTTCTAGATTTGCAAATGAATAAAATTAATACGAAGAAAAAGAAAAGATAAAACAAAGTAAATCTTTTGGTTGTTGTTTTTTCTTATAAAAGAAGTAACTGATTTAATCTCGAATTCAAAAAAAAAAACAATTAAATATTTATTTTAATAAAAATCTAATTACAAGAAAATTTAAGTAATCATGAATCGAATTTTTATTTTGGCATTCGTTTTATTTGCTACGCTTTTTGCGGTCAATGCAGCACCACTTGAACTTGTTAAAAGAGAAACTAAATTTCCACCATGTCCCGATGCGCCACCAGATGTAGTGGGACTCGATGTAAAAATGACACCTGATCCTTTTGTTTCTGGAAAAGAAGAAACGTTTGACATTAAAGGAACATTGAAAAAAGATGTTGTCGCTGGAGATTTTCTTGGTATTGGATTCATCGATCTTGCCGCGAAAGCACCCATAGGAGATCCTCTTATTGTGGATATTTGTACAATATCTGGAATTACTTGTCCAATTAAAGCCGGAACTGCATTTTCTACAACGCAGAAATACACTGCACCAGACGCAATGGATTTGCCTCAAACATACGCTATTGTAATTGAAATGGAACATGGACAACCACCTGATGTTGAACCATTAGCCTGTTCAGCTGCTATTTTTAGTGATATTGAATCTTCAGCTATACCTGACTTTTGGAGGTTTTAAGTGTTTGATGTACTTATTTTACACGAACCTTTAATTAATAGTAAGTAAATTAATTAGTTAATTAATTAATAATAATTTTATTTTTATTTTATTTTAAATTTTTTATTATATTTATTAAATAAATAAATAAATTTTTTGCGTTTAAAATATTTTAAATGTGAAATATTTTATAAATATTATCTCATTGGTACTCGGTATCCGAAAAGATAATTACAACGCGTCAACACCAAAAATTATTAAATTAAAAGAATATAGTGCCTAGAGAATTATGTGATTATACTATACGATCACAAAATTATTTTTTCTTTAAGTACTGTGTTCTTATTTTACCAAAAAAAGATATATGCAGTTTTTGAACTAGTGTTTTATCCGAATGCATATATATCGTATTTTTTCTTTATTTAGATGATCAGCGAATAACCTGATACTAATTCGAAAACTGCTTAGAAGTTTCAATTGATAATATATATATATCCAAATCGAGCATTTAGATCGGTTTAAAAAAAATTTTAATACATTTAAAGGTTTATTCTTATGCACGAAAATCTGTTTCACGAAGATTTTGTTGCACTCGATATTTTTTTTATAAAACAGATACCCCTTTGAGAATCTTCTCAACTATGGAGTATACGGCGCAGTTATGGCAACTGATCTATATATTGAAGTTTTCCTTTTCGCGTCTACATTACCAAGAACACAAAATTATTTTAAAAATGCCTATTACAATGGTTTAAAAAAACATTATTTGAATTTACTTTATTATTATGGAGTCAAAACTTGCAGAAAATATGAAAATCTATAGAAATAAAAATTTGACAACCCAACATTTTTTAACCATTGCAGATTACAAAATTTTTTTTTAATATTTTCATACAATTTTTAAAATTTTATCAAAAATGGATCAGTATTTTTATTTTTATGAGATTTCATTTGAACCATACTTAGATAACAATGAAAACAATAATAAATTAAGCTCAAAATTGCGACCTAAACCGCCATTATAAGTAAAATAAAGGACTTGGGTTGGAAAGACTGATCCAACCCTAATTCAAAGACATAATATATTATAAAATAAAAGATATATAAAAATATTTATGTTTGTATTCATTATCTTTAATTTTTAAAAAATTAGCGTTGTAAATTAATATTGCTGATTTTTTTGACCAATATGTGATCAATATAAATATGATTGGCTAACAATCACATGAGGCTTCGCATTTCCTTGTTTTGCAGATTTTTCGGACTAATAACACTTTAATACAGTAATTCACCATTGTAAATTATTTTATTTAGTTTTTTTTAATTGTAATTTAAATTTATTATAAATTAAAATCTGTACCACTGACGTTTTAAGCATAGGATTAGGGTAGGCTGAAAGGGTTTGGTACGAAATCTCTAAAATCATTTGAACGACTGACACAAGACCGACAACGAAATCTCGACAAGTCAAAATCCCGACAAATCATTATACCGACAAGTTGATTACTCCGGCAATTTTAGAATAAAATTATAAAATTTACCACATTTAAACAAATATTACATAACCTTATTTCTTATTTTAGCTTTCGATATACGCTTTTATTTATTTGTTACTTGTTTACGGTTTTCAATTGTTTATCTCGTTTATCTCATAAAATTCTTTAAACTTCTACATATATATATATACTGTATATATATATTGCTGATGTGAAAGGATAATTTAATGATATAATGAATGATATAATGATAGACGAAAAATTTATTTATTAATAGAAAAAATAGAAAATATATATAAGAAAAAATTACATAAATAGGTATTTTTAGAATAGTGTATTTAGAATAGTGTATTTACTATCTTGTAAATTAAAGAAATAATAAATACTGTAAAATTTAAATGATTTAAAGTTTTTACAATTTAATCCTAATTAAAGAAAATTATTATAAATTATTGATTTTTTTGAAATTTTTTTAAATTATTTTTTGCTAACTCATATCCTTGATTGGCAGATTTTTCATACCAATAAATCGCTTTATCTATATCTTTTGTAATTCCATTTCCTTTTTCATATAATCTAGCAAGATTATATTGTGCTACATCATCTCCTAAATTTGCAGCATCTTGATATAATTCAAATGCTTTTTGTTTATCAATTTTAGTTCCAAAACCATTACTATGACAATATCCTAACATCATTATTCCACTTGGAAATCTTCCTTCAGCTGATTGTTTAAACAATTTAAAAGCTTTATCATAATCTTTTTCAATTCCCTCTCCATTTATATAAGTAAGTCCAAGTTCATATATTGCAACTATATTTCCATTATTTGAAGCTTTTTCAAAATAATCAAAAGCTAATTTTTCATTTTTTATAGTACCATATCCATAAAAATAACAATAACCAACAAAAAGTTGTGCTAATATATGATTTTTTTCTGATGAATTAATAAATAAATTAAATCCTTTCTTATAATTTAAACTTGTTACAATTTCACGATAATTAAAATATCCAAGAATAAAAATAGAATTTGAACTATTTTGATTATTTATTAACCAATTATAAAATTCTTGTGAATTTAAATTATGATTATTAAAATATTCAATAACTTGTTTCTTTTCTAATTTCCAATTGATTCCTTTATCTCTTATTTTATAAATAAAATCATTGATTTCGTCAATTATAATGTTGAAATCAAAATTTTCTTGTTTGCTTAATATATCATAGGATCAATTTCTTTTATATTTATTTTATCAAAATTTTGATTAAGTTGAGATACTATATCTCTATATAATTTTGAATTATTATTAATTAAAGAGGCCTCATTAAGTTCTTGTTCATTTGACATTTGATGATTTTCTACTATTACATCTGTTTTTGTAATTATGGTATTTAGCCAATCAACTACTTGATATATTGTTGGACGATTATCTGGTTCCCCATCCCAACATTCTAAGAAATAAATGTAAATAAGGTTAATTAAATAATATTTTTAAATTATAAAATATAAGATTTAAAATTTTAAATTTTACTTACTAGTATAAATTTTAACATATTCTTCAGGAGTATCAGGAACAACAGTTTCTCTAAGACCTTGTGAAATTTTCACAGCTAACTCAACATCATATTGTTCATTTTCAACATAAAAAGGAGGTTGACCACTGGATATTTCCCAAAATAATACGCCTATACTATAAATATCACTTTTTTCATTTAATGAATACATTTGTGTTGATTGATTATTATTATTTCTAAAGCTTTTTGGATCGATATAAGGAACCACAAATAATTTAGATTGAAGATTAGATGATGCTCCTAATCTTTTAGATAATCCAAAATCTGCTAATTTGATTGTGTTATTATGGACTAGTATATTACAGGAGTGCTATTAAAGAAACATATATATAATCAATTTTCAGTTTTTAAAAATAAATAATACAAAATATATTACTGTTAATGATTAAATAAATTACCAAATCACGATGCACTATTCTTTCGTTATGTAAGCATGATACGGCACAAGATAACTGGTATGCCATATTATATTTGTCATTCCAAGTAAGCTTGTTAAAATTTTCCTTTAAATAACTTCGAAGAATACCACCGTCGGCGTATTCCATTACTAACTGATAATTATTATGATATTCTAGCGAATAAAGGAATTAATTATTAAATGAACTTTTATAAAATTTTGCGATTAAAAAGAATATTATATTTATCAAGGTGATGTTAATAATACCTGACTCAAGTTTTGTTATTCCAAAGCAACGAATAATGTTATCATGAAAATCAACTTCGCGTTGAATTCTTAACTGAATTAAAAAAAAAATATTTGAAATAAAGATAAAATTTCATGGACAGAAAAAATGTATTGTACATTAAAATACCTCACGAACGATTTCTTTCATGGTGATGTTATTAAGACTAAAGAAAGATTTTAACGCAAATAATTTTTCTGAATTTTTCCAATTTGCACGATATACGTTTCCGAAACCTCCCGTACCAATATGTTGAATATTATTAAATTCTTCATATTCATAAAATTTTAAATGTTCTTTATCAACAGCTTCTTCAATCCAATTAATCCATACTTTTGTATTTTCGGTATCTTGCATTTAGACGTATTGAATAATAAATAATAAGTTAACGGAAAGTAAAAAAAAAAATGAAAAGTTAAGTTTAATTGTGTGTGCTTATTATATAAATTTGATGTAGTACAACGTACAGCGTAATTTAATAATTTTAGTATTACCAAACAAAGAAAAAAGTCAGTAACGCACGCAGTAAACGTAATATATACACAATGACGTCATTATGAAATTTTTGAGAGAGTACTATACTACATAAAAATTAGGTTAAAAAATTTTTTTATTAAAGGGAGGATGTTATTTGAATAAAATTGAACAAGTTATCTCATCCACAATAATACCAACAAACATACTGAAGTTTTAAAATGTATTGTTATACGATGAAAAGTAAGAATATTTTAATTTATCAAAAGTATCCTTACATCTAGAATATTTAAAAAATATTATTTGATTTAATATAAATGTAATAAATGTTGTTTTTGAAAAAAAAATTATAAAAGATTTTCTTCTCATTTCTTTCCAAAAATTTTCAAGTTTCAATTAGAAAATTAGAAAATTTCCATTTATCAATTAAATTGAATATTGGGGATGATTAATAAATATAAAATATTTTTGGTTAAATATTATCAAATGATTTTGTGGCATAAATAATAATTTTTTTTCCGAAGATGTCGATCTTTCACACCGTAATATTTGAGTATGTTATTCGGTTGATGAAGAAGTATTTCGCAATAACAATATTGTATTGTCATTATTCGTATGAGGTAGAATATTAAGAACTCTTAGAGAATTTATATGGTTTCTTTTAATAACCTTTAAAATTTAGTAAAGAAAGATTTGAAGTTTTTGGTAAGCTTCTCTTAACAATTATTATCGTTAATTCTATTGTGTTAATGAAATTTGAAATCTAAATCGTCATCTTTCTGACGTTACGAATTTTATTTCTCCCAAATTTTTTTTTTTTTTTTGAGAATTATAGTACTTACATAATATTGTTATCAAAATTTTAAATTTCTCAAACGATTGATATGAATTTTCAGGATTTAATATTATCCAATCAAAATTCAATATTCAGAACAGAATATAATATTTTAGAGTTGAAAATTAAAATAAAAATTTTTTTTAATACAGAATAATTCGAAAATATTAAATTTTAGCATATCAAGATGCGCAAAAATTTTTTTTTTTATATTTTGTTTAATAATTGTTTAATTAATATCATCAAATATACATTTGATTAATTCATTTATTACTCTTGAAAAATTAACTGAATGTAAGGAAAATCTCTTAAAATGTTGTTTTGAAATATAAAAGATCTATTAAAAATGTTAATAATAATGAGTAAACATGAATTAATAGTTTTTCAGTTTATTTCCCTCAAGATTTCTTTAATTTGTACAATACAAGCTTTGAAAGTGATATCAAAAATGGAAAATGTAAAAATTATTTATAATTACGCCTAACCGTAATGGTGTAATTGGATTATCTTTCTAAGAATTGTCTTATTTTTCAGCTTATTTATTATGTTGAGAAAACTGGAACATACTTTGATTTTTTATTACTAAAGTGGTAAACAGATAATATTATGGTCAGTTAATTTTTACACAAATTTTATGTTGCAAAATTATTTAATTGGAAATTTTTAAAGCTGCAACAGGCGACTTTAAACTCTTATTCCTCAATATAAAACATTAATGAACGTAACAATAATATGATTTGATTTTTTCAATAATCTTTTCGCGTCTTTGTATAAATTTGTCTACATATAAGTGTACTATATTATTTTAGAACAATAATAATAATAGGTTATTGCTAATAGGGTTGGATCGGTCCCAGCAAAGACCGGTCTTGGGACCGGTCTTCAAAGTTTTCGGTCCGAGATTTGAAGTCCGGGCCGAACCGGGACCGACTATATAAAATTGTTTATCTAATATACTGTAATTATATAAAATGATAAATTATATATCTGATATTATTAATAAAGTTCATTTTGAAATATCAATATTTTCAAATATCAATATCATTTGATTTCTCATTGATGCTTTAAAAATGTTAAAAGTACGAGAAATAAAAATTTTTCGTATATACAATTATTATGATCAGCATCAATTGACAATTTTATTTTATTTTTTTAAAATTTTCTTTCATATTCGATAGTTGTTAATAAATAACAAATTAATGTCATAATTCTAGTGCGACCTGCATTTCATTATCTTGTTGACAACCCTAGAATACCGCTGTTATAAATAAGATAATTTAAAAACTTTAAGGACTGGTCAAAAGACCAGTCCAGTCCGGTCCGGTCCGGACTAATCCAACCCTAATTGCTAAACATTAGGATGGCATTTTTGGCGGAGTTACATTCATATTCTTAATTCTGCCCAAGTTCCAATGCTGGTAAAGGCGATGTTCGCCCAGGATCATGTTCATAATAATAAATACATTCCCTATAAAAACGAAATGTATTAAATTTGTTGTTCATGTGTAATAAGTGTCTAAATTAGCACCATTTTGTCCGATTTATGTCTTATTACAAAAAAAAAACGAAAATTAAACAAAATGGTGCTTTTTTAGACATTTATTACAAATTTAACACATTTCATTTTTATAGGGATTTTTTTTGCGCGATTAAATTAGACGTGCATTTAAATTAATAAAAACATTGTTTACAATACTAAAAATTAATTTTTTAATGTAAAAAGGTAAATTTATTAAAAATTTTTTTCAGAGTGAAAAACCTTTTATATTTAAAAACGATCATTTGAATCTTAAAAGTGGCGCATGGGATGAAATTATATTTATGGTACATTAAACGATGGATGTTAAATTTATTTAAGTATAAAAGAAATATATCTGATATAAAAAAATAATTTTTCAGAAAAAAATAAATATACAAAAAAATTTTATTAAAATTAATGATTTTTTCGAAGTCTTTTTAAATTATTTTTTGCTTTCTCATTTCCTTGTTTGGCAGATTTTTCAAACCAATAAATAGCTTTATTTACATCTCTTGCAATTCCAATTCCATCTCTGTAGATTATAGCAAGATTATTTTGTGCTACATCATCTCCTAAATTTGCAGCATTTTTATATAATTTAAATGCTTTTCTCTTATCAATTTTTGTTCCAATACCATTATTATAACAATATCCTAACATCACTATTCCATCTAAATATCCTCCTTCAGCTGATTGCTTAAATAATTCAAAAGCTTTATCATAATCTTTTTTAACACCAATCCCATCTTCATAACATTTACCAAGATTATATTTTGCTATTATATTTCCATTATTTGCAGCTTTTTTATACCAATAAACAGCCTTTTTTAAATCTTCGTTAATACCTATTCCAAAATCATAATAATAACCAATATTCAATTGTCCATTTGATAAATTTTTATCAGCTACTTTTTTATAATATTCAAAGGCTAATTTTTCATTTTTCATAGTTCCATATCCATGTCTATAACACAAACCAACAAAATATTGTGCTAATGTATGATTATTTTCTGATGCATTAATAAACAAATTAAATGTTTTCTCATCATTTTCGCTTGTTACGATTCCATAATAATTGAAATATCCAAGAATAAAAATAGAATTTGAATTATTTTGATTATTTAATAACCAATTATAAAATTCTTGTGAACTTAAATTATGATTATTAAAATATTCAATAACTTGCTTCTTTTCCAATTTCCGTTCAATTCCTTTATTATTTAATTTATAAATAAAATCAATTATTTCATTAACTATAATGTTAAAATCTTTTTCAATTGAATGATTTTCTTGTTTACTTGATATTGATATAGAATCAATTTCTTTTATATTCATCTTATCAAAATTTTGGTCTCCTAGTAATTCTGAATTATTAGTACTTAAAGAAGCCTCATTAAGTTCTAATTCATTTGTCATTTGATGAGAATCAATTTCTTTTGTATTCATTTTATCGAAATTTTGAATAAGTTGAGATAAATCTCCTGGTAATTCTGAACCATTAGTACTTAAATTAGCCTCATTAAGTTCTTGTTCATTTGATATTTGATGATTTTCTATTATTATATCTATTTTTGCCATTTTTGCATTTAGCCAATCAACTACTTGATATATTGTTGGACGATTATCTGGTTCCCCATCCCAACATTCTAATAACCAAATGTAATTAAAGATTAATAAAATAATATTTATTTACAAAATTTTGAAATTTAAAATATTACTCACTGGTATAAATTTTAACATATTCATCAGGGGTATCAGGAACAACAGTTTCTCTACGGCCTTCTAAAACATCCAAAGCTAAACTAATATCATATTGTTCATTTTCAAAAGGAGGTTGCCCACTAGATATTTCCCATAATAATACGCCAACACTATAAATATCACTTTTTTCATTTAATGAACGCGCTTGTGATGATTCATTATTATTATTATTATTTCTTCGTCTACTAAAGCTTTTTGGATCAATATAAGGAACCACACCAAATAATTTAGATTGAACATTGGACGATGCTCCAATTCTTTTTGATAATCCGAAATCTGCTAATTTGATTGTATTATTACGGACAAGTATATTACCAGAATGCTACGAAAGAAATATGTATTATCAAATGAATATGCAGAATAATATTATTAACGATTAAATAATGTTAAATGAATTACCAAATCACAATGCACTATTTTTTCGTTATGCAAGCATGATACAGCGCAAGATAACTGGTATGCCATGTTATATTTGTCGTCCCAAGAAAGTTTGGTAAAGTTTTTCTTCAAATAACACCGAAGACTACCACCATCGGCGTACTCCATTACTAACCAATAATTATTGTGATTATCTAATGAATAAAAAAAAATCATTAAAATACATTTTTTTGAATTTTGCGATTAACAAGAATATTATATTATCAAGGTGATGTTAATAATACCCGACTCAAGCTTTGTTATCCCATAGCAACGAATAATGTTATCATGAAAATCAACATCTCGTTGAATTTTTAACTAAAATAAAATCCAAATATTTAGTATATTAAATAAATATAATCATAAACGAAAAAAAAATATTTTATATTAAAATACCTCACGAACGATTTCTTTCACGGTAATGTTATCAAGACTAAAAAAAGATTTTAACGCAAATTGTTTTTCTGAATTTTTCCAATTTGCACGATATACTTTTCCGAAACCTCCCGTACCAATAGGTTGAATATTATTAAATTGATTGTATTCATAATATTTAAAATATTCTTTATCAACAGCTTCCTCAATCCAATTGACCCATTCATTTGTATACTCGGTATCTTGCATGTTGATATTATTGAACGTAACGTATTGAATAATAATAAGTTAACAGTAAAGTTAGAAAAATTGAATTGTTATGGTTATAATTTTTTTTCTCGCACAACGTACAGCGTCCAAATCAAAAAGACAATCCCATGGTACCGCAGATTTAGACGTCATAGTCCGACATTTTTTTTTCTAAAAAGGATCAGTCATCCCGCCCTCGCTTCTAAAAATAGATTTTATTTGTCACCACAATCACACCCCTTCGCGTTTCAGGTATTTTTTTTTCGTTAGTCAAAATCCTATTTGTCACACATTAGTCACACTGTGTTGTTTCCGCGGTCACGTGTTGAGATGGTTGAGACGTGTTTAATTAGTAAAACCTATGCGGGGCGGGATGACTGCATTATTTTTATTAAAAGAATTAAGCCACATAATTATTTATTATTTGAATATATTCAACTTTTCATAGATTAAAAAGGAAAAAATTTAAAAAAGTTCGGTTTAAAAAAAACCAAATCGAAAAAAGAAATTTCATTAACTGGCATTGGATCAACCATACACATGGGCCAACAGTCGTTTCACATTACACAATTCAATTTATTTATATGGAGACTATTCTAAACGTCAGAATATAGGGTTTAGAAAGTTTTCGATTTCTAAATTAAAGAATTTCCCAGTCATCAATTAAATGAATATTAGGCCGTTCCAAATTAATAATTAGTTTAACGTCCTTTCCGGCCAAAAATTTTGAGGGGGGGACAAACATGAAAATTAAACATATTAAAAATTTCGGAAATTTTCAGTAAAATCGGAAATTCTCGGTACTATTAATTTTAGTAAAGGAGGGGGTGTTTTAAGCATATTTAAACATATCAAACATATATGTTTAAATCACCCTTGAATTTTTCAAAAATAGAGGGGAGGGGGGGAGGACGTTAAACTAAAGATTAAATTGGAATGGCCTTAATTAAAATACTCATAAAATTAATATACAAGTAGTTTCAAAATTTGTACGATTTTCTCTACAAGTATTACATGTATACCTACACTCATAAAAATTAATACACAAATAGTTTCGACCTGCAGGAAGTTGATTTCATTTGACTAATGTGATGAGTAGTGAAATTATGTTCTATTAAAAGCGGTGCACTTTGAGTTTGATAAAAATTAATAAAAGAAACTATTATTAATATTATCTGTTGTATGACTGTTTGAAAAAGAAAAATTCATTGTAAAAAAATTTTCTTTTACTAGTGGTACCATTCATTTATCATGTGAAAAAAATTTATTTACGTATACAAAATTGTAAAAAATTTGTAGCACATAAAACTACATATCGGCGGATTTGGTTACTTCAAGTTTTACGTACGTTAAATGTTAATCTGAAAGATTTTCATTGTTTGTAATACCAAAAATCACCTGATAGACTATCATTTGACTAAATAATAAGTTGAGTAAAAATCTACATTTGCGAAACTTTAATTATTCGACTCTAAAAAAAAACCAGTTCACTAACAAAAAAGCCCATTTCTCACCTACATAGTTATTTTAGTGTGTATTATTAGAAAGTAAGTATGCTTTAATAAAACAAAATATTAAATAGAAATTTATATAGTCACAATAGCTATGAATATTTTTAAAAGTATTTTAAAACTCAATGAAAAAGTTTTTTTAATGATAATTTTTATAAAATTGTCTATTTTATATATTTTCAAGTCAATATAACTAATTCACGTTTACACATTATAGGAACTTTACACTCAAACTGATTGTAAAACATATACTTACAATTTTATAAAAAAAATTCCAGAAATTATTGTGCAAAGTGAGATCCCATAACGAATATTATCAATATTACCAGAATCATATTTATTATATTTTTGGCTTAAAAGAAGTATTTATCAAATTATTGTATAGCAAAACCAAATAAAAAGTTTTTTAATGTTCGTCCCCAATCTTACTACGCCATATGTAATGCTTTGTGTAACAAAAATAAATTAACACGTTGATTATCTGTTATAGATCCGCCGATATGAAAACCTCTGGTGAATCAATCATTCTTCTTATTTAATATATATACTACATATTACTTTCTAGTTTCTACTTTTTTTTAAGTTTTTTTTTTGTAATCCAAACGCATATATTCGTTTGTATTATAAACAAAAACCCTTTTTAAAAAAAATTCGTTTTTTTTCTTATTTTTAACGAATATATACATAAATACACACGAAAAAAGAATGACCTCAACTTCCGTACGGTAAATCAAAAAAATCAAATAATTTATTTACCTTTTTATTCTTTATTCCTATTTCTTTCACGTTCTTATTTGTTTTCTTCTACCTTTTTCTCCCTGCCGTTTTTCGTTTCTCACTCATTTTCCATTCCGTCCTCTCTAGAGTTGCTTTGAGAGTAAGACCACTCAATAACAAAGAAATACTACAAAATTGTAGTGAATGTTTAACAATAATACCTGACGCACCACAAATACTCATTGGAACCGATAAATCATTTACATTTGATTATGTATTCCCATCGGATACTAAACAAGAAGAAGTATTTCATGATTGTGCAAGTCCGCTAATAGATAAATTCGTGGAAGGGTGAGTACACAGGAAAAAAAAAGTTCGGCCTTACGTCGCTCGCGCAAGAAGAATCAAATTTATATCAAAAAAAAAAAAAATTTTTTATCAAATTCGGATTTTTTTTTGACGTTATCACTTTTATTTTGTTATAACTTATTTTTATTTTTTTTTTATTCATTATTCTATTATTTTAGTTATAATGTCACAATCTTAGCATATGGGTAAGTAAATAAATAATTAACAATCGTTATTTAAATTAGTTTGCATATTTATTATTATTTATTATTTATAATTCAACCCTTCTCCTCCCCCCCCCACTTTTTTAGTCAAACTGGTAGTGGTAAAACATATAGTATGGGTACTGCTTTAGATAGTTCAAATATTCCACTCGAATATCAAGGTATATATTTCCATTGTGCATCATTTTTTATAATGATCATCAAAACGTTTATCAAATTAATGACGTCATTTATTATTAGGTATCGTTCCACGTGCCATAAGTAAATTATTTGCCGACCTTAACGAACGAAAAGAAAAAAATCCTTCCTATGAATTTGAAGTTTATGTATCATTCTTAGAATTATATAATGAAGATCTTATAGACTTATTTAATAAAAAAGGAAAGAATGATTTAATGATAAGAGAAGACGAAAATAGTCAAATATATTGGGCTGGTGTAAAAGAAGTTCAAGTTTCGGATCCAAATGAACTCTTAAGGTATGTTTATATTATGCTTATAGTATGCTATATCATATAATTTATCAATTTTATCAAAATTTTTTAGACAATTACAAAAGGGTTCACTGTGTCGAACTGTCGCTTCAACAGATATGAATATGGAATCTTCAAGATCACACGCTATATTTTCCGTAATACTGAAACAAACAAGAGTAGAAAATTTAGAAGAAAATAAAGAAAATGATGCGCCACCACCTGAAACTTCAACCGCTTCAAAAAGAAAGAGTAAACAAAGATCATTAACATCCAAAGTAACTTCAAAATTTCATTTCGTAGATTTAGCTGGTTCTGAAAGGGTAATGTATTTAATATATATATATTTTTTCTTTAATGTTCTTGATTCTTAAAATTAATATTTTCTTTTTTACATAAATAGTTAAAGAGAACTAACGCCGTAGGTGATAGAGCAAAAGAAGGAATAGCAATTAATAGTGGTTTACTAGCCCTTGGTAATGTAATTAGTGCTCTTGGTGATGAATCAAGAAAGGTCACTCATATTCCTTATAGAGATTCAAAATTAACACGTTTATTACAAGATTCACTTGGTGGTAATAGTCAAACTCTTATGTTGGCTTGTGTTTCACCAGCTGATTCTAATTTTATGGAAACCTTAAATACACTAAAATATGCTAATCGTGCTCGTAATATTAAGAATAAAGTTAGTGTTAATGAAAGTTATGGTGGTAGTTCTGTTGAAATAAATCAATTACGTGGTCAAATAAGTAGATTAAAGATGGAAATTCAAACTTTACAAGCTGGTGGTTGTAATGAAGAAACAAGTCGTAAATATGAAGAAGAAATTAAGAGTCTTAAAGGTGAATTAGGAATGACAAAAATGAAACTTCAAAGTGTTGAACAAGAACTTATCTCTACAAAATCTGAAAAAAACGCTCTTTTAATGGAAATTAGTTTTAATGATCAAGATCTTTCAGATCCTGATCGTGAACATAGAATTAAAACTCACCATATCGTTCAAGGTTATGAATCAGAAATTAAAGATCTTAAAGATCAAATTTCTGAACTTTTAGCTGCTCAAGCTTCTCAATATCCACGTAAATCTTCTTTGGTTGGAACAACACCAGTGAGAGAGAAAGGTCATATCTCCGATCCTCATATTTATTCATCTGACGAAGATATTCATGATCTTAATAATCATAATAATAATAGTAATAATGAAGAGAATGGTGAGAAGAAAGGTAAAAAGAAGAAGAAACGTTCTTCAAAGAAAAGTAAGACAAGAGCTGATGGTCACTTCCCAGTCTCTGATGAAACTTCTACTACTAAAATCTCACCTATTGGTCCTTCCTCATCTCATCAACTTGAGCATGTTGTAAATGATCAAAGTTTGGAAGAAGCTAAATCCTTATTCACACCATATGAAGAAGATGAAAAAAACATTGAAGAAGATGATTGTGAAAATGTTGATAGTGAATCATTCAAATTTACTCGAAAATTGAGAAGACGTAACAAGACAAAAGATAAGCTTGAAAAGGCCAAGGAACAACTCAGACAAAGTTACATGATAATAAAAAATGGAGGTTCTTTACATGATGATCCTATTTTAAGTAAATTAATAAAACAACCTTCATCAACTAAGAGTGAAAGTTATATTGATCAAATGATTCCCAATCATCAAAAAGAAAAAAGAAGATCAAGCAGTGTATCTTTCAGTGAAATTCAAATCATTGAAGTACCAGAATGGCAAGATTCTAATCCACAACCACCACAACCTACTCGTCGTACTTCAAATTCAAGTTGTACTGTTAGTTTCTCCGATCAACCAATTTCTCCTGGTTCAACTAAATCTTCTCAAAATAGCACTAGTTTCTCATCTCAACAACATCAAAATGTTATTGCTCTTACCCGTACGGTACATCAAATTCAAGCTGATATAGCTGTTAAAGAACAACTCGTTTCACAATTGGAATGTGCTGAACAAGAATTTACTTATATGAGAGCTCAATATGAACAGAAATTGGCCGATATGCAAGAAGCTTTAATTACTTTACAACAAGAAAGAAATGCCGCTGTTAAACGTGCTCAAAATGCTAATACTTGTATTAGCACTCGTGATAAGAATTCAATTCTTGCCGAATTAAAAGCTCGTTATGAACACAAGATGAAACGTTTAATCCTTGAAATTAGTGAAATTCGTCGAAAATATAATGAAAATATTCAATCTAATGCCACATCAAAGAATCAAAATGAAACAATGCTCAAGAGTATGCGTGCTCAAATTGAACAACTAAAAAGTGGAAAGATGCGAATGATGAAACGTATGAAAGATGAAGCTGAACGTGTCCGTGAAATGACTGAACGTAATCAACGTGTAATTCAAAATCTTCGTCGCGAAGAAAAATCTGTTCAAGAACAAAAGAAACGTTTTGAAAGAACTAGTGAAATGCAAAAAATCATGCTTGAAAAGAGACAGAAAGAAGTTTTACAAGCAAATATTAAACTTAAATCGGTTATGAACTTACTCAAACGAACCACTACTCCAAAGTCAATCACCAAGGCTTTCCGTAATCACAAACGAAATCAATCATCTAGTAATGATGAAGACAGAAAGGAATCGAGACGATCAACTGATGACTTTAGTCCTATCTATGATGAAGTATTTGCCAGTGGTTATGATAAGAAAAAACTTCTTGATGAAGCAATCTATAAATATATTAGTGGTCGTCAAACATTGGTATTGATAGATGAATGTATCGTTAAAAGAAATAATTTACAGGAAGAGAAGGTTGAATTACTTGAAGAACGTGAAAAAATAATTACTAGTGAAATTGGAAATGAATTAGGAGGAGATGCTCAAACAGTAGATGATAAGATTGAGATGATCACCTCGGAAATCGCTTATATTAATGCTAAGATTCATTCTCTACAATCAAGTATTGTCGCCGAACAAGAAGAAAACTCTGCCGAAAATAGCAAAGAATCTGAAGATAAATCAAAGAAACCTTCTTTCATCTTACCAGAAAATGCCACACCTGAAGCATCATATGACGTTGTTGTTCGCATTCTACGAAATTTGAATGAATTTGAAAGTTATACAATATTGGAATCCTTCTTTAAGGATATTGTTGATCTTCGAACTAGAGATTGGTCTCGACAAATGACCTTAGAACAACAAGAAAAGACAATTATGGAATTAAGAAAAAATTTATTGGCCATGCGAAGAGCTACAGTTCTTACAACAAGTGAATATGAAAAGAAAAACAGAGAACTTGAAGAAGCTTTATGTCTCGGTGGAAGATCACAAAGTCCATCAACTCCGGAAAAGAGAGAATTACAGATAGATGATATTGAAAACAGTACTTCCAATGCCATTACTTTATTTGATCATAAATTAGATCAAGCTTATGCAGAAGTCGAAGCTGCAGTATCAGCGGGAACTTTTGGTACTTCTGATCAACTGGGATCATTATCAAGACGCAATTCATACTTCTTTGACGATGATGCATCATCTTCACCAATTTCTCCTGGTTCAACTAAATCTTCTCAAAATTGCACTGGTTGCTCATCTCAACAACAACAAAATGTTATTGTTCTTGCCCGTATGGTACATCAAATTCAAGCTGATATTGCTGTTAAAGAACAACTCGTTTCACAATTGGAACGTGCTGAACAAGAATATACTTATATGAGAACTCAATATGAACGGAAATTGGCTGATATGCAAGAAGCTTTAATTACTTTACAACAAGAAAGAAATGCCGCTGTTAAACGTGCTCAAAATGCTAGGACTGGTATTAGCACTCGTGATAAGAATTCAATCCTTGCCGAACTCAAAGCTCGTTATGAACACAAGATGAAACGTGAAGCTGAACGTATCCGTGAAATGACTGAAAGTAATCAACGTGAAATTCAAAACCTTCGTCGTAAAGAAAAATCTGCTCAAGAACAAAAGAAACGTTTTGAAAGAACTAGTGAAATGCAAAAAATCATGCTTGAAAAGAGACAGAAAGAAGTTTTACAAACAAATAGTAAACTTAAATCAGTTATGGCCTTACTCAAACGAACCACTACTCCAGAGTCAACCACCAGGGCTATCCGTGATCACAAACGACAATCAATATCTAATAATATTGAAGACGGTGATGATTTAAGTCCTACTTATGATGAAGTATTTGCCAGTGGTTATGATAAGAAAAAAATTCTTGATGAAGCAATCTATAAATATATTAGTGGTCGTCAAACATTGACAATGATGGATGATTGGATGGTTAAAAGAAATAATTTACAAGAAGAGAAGAGTGATTTATATGAAGAACGTGAAAAAATAATTACTAGTGAAATTGGAAATGAGTCAGGAGGAGATGCTCAAGAATTAGATGATAAGATTGAGATGATCACCTCGGAAATTGCTTATATTACTGCCAAGATTTATTCTTTACAATCAAGTATTGCAGCCGAACAAGAAGAAAAATCCGCTGAAAATAACAAAGAATCTGAAGATAAATCACGAAAGAATAGTATCAAATCAAGTAAAAATGAAAAGAAACTTTCTTTAATCTTACCAGAAAATGCCACACCTGAAGCATCATATGACGTTGCTGTTCGCATTCTACGAAATTTGGATGAATTTGAAAGTTATACAATATTAGAATCCTTCTTTAAGGATATTGTTGATCTGAAAACTGGAGATTGGTCTCGACAAATGACTTTAGAACAACAAGAAAAGACAATTATTGATTTAAGAAAAACTTTATTGGCCATGCGAAGAGCTGCAGTTCTTGCAACAAGTGAATATGAAAAGAAAAACAGAGAACTTGAAGAAGCTTTACGTCTCGGTGGAAGATCATCAAGTCCATCAACTCCGGAAAAGAGAGAATTACAGATGGATGATATTGAAAATTGTACTTCTAATGCCATTTCCTTATTTGATCATAAATTGGATCAAGCTTATGCAGAAGTCGAAGCTGCAGTATCAGCAGGAACTCTTGGAACTGCTGGTCAAATGGGATCATTATCAAGACGTAATTCATACTTCTTTGACGATGATGCAGCTTACTTCTCTTCTTCACCATTATCTGCAAGTCCATTGAATACTGGTAATAATAGAGCAAGTTTCTCAAG
Source organism: Oehlia diaphana (assembly GCA_003833135.1). Classification (NCBI taxonomy): domain Eukaryota; kingdom Fungi; phylum Glomeromycota; class Glomeromycetes; order Glomerales; family Glomeraceae; genus Oehlia; species Oehlia diaphana. The sequence continues at coordinate 80,105 of QZLH01000420.1, read as the reverse complement.
ACCACCAATACCTCCCGGTTGGTTAAATCTTCAACCACGTGAAAAAGTACTCGAACAAACTAATGAAACAACGCCGGACGTTCCAACAAATCCAAGAAAAAAAAATTCTGGTAATAGTGAATCTAACAATAATAATGTAAAGAGAAGGAGTTCAAACGGTCAAAGATTAAATATTTCTCCTTTAGAACGTACAAGATCACTTAATAGTCAACCTTTAGAACGCACAAGATCACTCAATAGTCAACCTTTAGAACGTACAAGATCCATTAGTCAACCTTTGGAACGTACCAGATCCAGTGATCAACATTTAGAACGCTCCAGAGCTGATGTTCAACTTTCAAGTTCACGACGAAGTTCGCTTCGTGATGAGTCAACAATTCTTGCACATAGTCGACAAAATAGTTCAACAAGCATGGGTTTCCATTTAGAATCAGGTGGCGATGGTCCACTTGATAGCGAATATTTTAGCAGCGGTGATAAGCGAAGATCACAAAGCAGTATGGAACGATATCATATGCGACAAAGTTCATATGGACGTAATTCGCCCGATAGTGATGATGCAGCAAGCGTAACAAGTACGACCAGTGAACGTGAAAAACGTGCATTAATGTTACATCATACACATAAAAGATCAGAAACACCGACAGGAGATAATGTTTTTGATCGTTTATCAAAGAGTCAAAGTTCAGCAGCAATATCAGAAACACCAACAGGAGACAATGTCTTTGATCGTTTATCGAAGAATCAAACACATTCGAGTTCAGCAAAGAAATATAACGGTGAGAGACGTGGTAGTGTCGCCAGTATTACCAGTGTTACCAGTGTCATCAGGGGATATCCTGGTGGTGTGGAAGACACTTTAGCAGCATTAGAAGGGAGGCGAGAAGAGTATGTTAAATCGCCTAACTAAAAAGTACGAGCATAATTTATTAATCTTAGAATTGTTAATATTAGATTTTAATTCTCAAAATTTAGTTATCTTTTTTAGACTAATTATTAGCGGCTAATAAATCTCTCGGAACATTTAATAATTTAGAAACTTTCTCGCTTACATTTAATTTTTCTTTGTTCATATTGTAAAAAAATTATTTGTAGATATAAGTGTACTTTTATTATTTTTTTTCTTTATTTTTCTTTTATTTCTTTTTCCTTTTTCTCCTTCTTATTATTCTCCAACCATAGATAGTAACCAAAAAAAACAGATGAGGTTTTTTTTTGATTTTTTTCCGAGATAAAAAAAATTATTGTTCTTGGTTATTAAGGATTAACTTTTTTTTAAAAAAAAGAATTAGTTTATAATTATAAAAAAGGGTGAAATTATTCCTCACCATGGGTGAGATTTGATATTACCCCAAGTCAAATAAATTGTCAAGGTTTTAACAAAGGTAGAATTATTTAAAACACGCAGGAGATTTATTATGACGAATTGATGAAATACATTGAAATGAGAAATTGGTATTAGATTTCATAGTTATTAGTATAGACCAATTTTAATTTATTTCATAAAAAAAAAAGTTGACTCGAAAATTCAAATAAAAATGCCTATTTTTGATTTATTTTCTCTAAAAAGAGTTTTTTATAAATTCAAATATTCAAAAATTTACCTTGAAAAATTGATGTCATTTATTCTTCTTTTTGTAAAAGAAAATTCTCAATATTTCACTATAATTAGTTACAGTTGCATTAATTTAGATGAAGGAAACTGTTTAAGTATAGATTCAAATAATCTGAGATTCAAATAAGGGTTTTAAAGGTATGTAGTGTTCATTTTTTCATATGGACCTTCAGTTATCAAAAAAAAAATTATCAAATGGATCCTATTGAAAAAAAAGGGTATAATAGATGGAATAGAAAAATCAGGGTAATTTAATAAAGTATTTCAATAATTATATTATAAATAAAGTACTTTTGTACTTTAGTAAGGTTAAAACTTACTAAAACTGGATACCATAAAAAATTCTGATTAATAAATTTCTTACTAAATTTATTCATTTTTTTCATTGGCTATAATTTGTTGTAGTTAATAAAAAGAAAATCCGTTGAAATTAAAGGTTCGCGGTAAGTCTCAATCCATTATTAATAGGTATGTTAGGTCAAAAATGTCTTCTTACGATTCTTCGTCTTCTTAGTTGTTTCTGTCTTTTTGGCATTTTCGTTTGTATAACGTACTGTATATTAAAGAGGATATAAAATAATATGCATATAAAAAAAAAAGATACAAAGACGAAGTATTCGTAAAATTTAAATATTTAACATTGCACAAAATTACGTATAGATATTTTTACGAATATTTTACAATAGAAGACGTGAATGGACGCGTTAAAAATTTTTGTAAAAGGAAATAATCTGTTTGACTCTATTGGTATTTTAAATATCTTGAATAGAAAACGTGAATGGACGCTTTGCGTCTATAATTATTTATTATTATGTAAACGATTATTAAAACTTTTGTAAAAGGAAATAATCTGTTAGCATCTTTCATGGAAGTTAAACCTTGGTCTTTCTTTATATTGCACAAAACAAATCGCGCCTTTATCTTTCTTTTCCGAAATATATGAAAATTTATCTCTAAATGTGTGATTGAGAAAAAATAAATAAATCCGATTGTGATATAATATATATTTTAAAATTTTTATAGTGAACATTAAGTTTATGATACAAAAAAAAAAAAATTTCGTCAAAAAATTATATTTTTTTTTGAAAATGATCGGCATAACGTCAGATTTAGAATTAAATTTAAATTAATTATCCATTAATTTTTTTTTTTTTAGAAAAGTGAAATAATATCAATAATAATGAAAAAAAGAGATTATTGACGAAACAAGAATGCCTAGAATTTTTTAATGCGCAAATATTAATTGTATTTGCATGCATAATACTGCATATTAAAGAGTTTAAAAAAAAAATTCACGGATACAGATGTTATAAAAATAAGAATAGATTATTTACTACGAATCAATTGATCTATATATTACAAAAGATAACAAAGCAACTTAAACATGCTTATCCTATTATACGAGGCACAAAATATATTTAAGATTCAACAAACCACCAATCGCGCTCTTGTGTAACAGACTGAGATCACCCGGTTTTCTTTACTAAAAATTTTTTTCCCCTATTACACCAAAAAATCCTACGTGAATAAAATACATATATTAAGATGCTGAATGATGAAACAACAAAGAAGTTAGATGAATATACGAATCATGAAGAGGTGGTACAGACAGATAATTAGTGAGTTTAGACAGGACCCCGGAAACTCTATAGTAAAGGTTACCGTTAAAATGGAATCAAATACATAAAAGAAATGTAACACCAATTTTATTATGAATTTTTTCCTTTTTGTTAGCCAATAGGATTCTGGGTAAAGTTCATATAAATTTTTGATTTTTTAAAACAACCTTTATATATAGTTTCTGGGGTTCTGTTTAGACTTTAGAAAAGTAAACCAAAAAGAGACAAATAATCACGTAATAGAAGATAATAAGACGAAAAATTTAGACAGACAAAATTTATAGTTATGGGACAATCGTTGAAAGTAATGTATCAGAAAACAAAAAGACAGATGAAAGAAGAATTAAAAGAGTAAGATGAAATAAATACAGTTTGTTCGACAAGGCTTCCCAAAAATGGAGGAAAAAAAAGTTCAGAAAAAACGTGCTAAGAATGTAAAGATAAGCAGAAAATATATAAATGTAGTTTAGTATTGGTTTATACATAGTTATTGTTATTAGCCATAAGATATATATTTATTTCCTGAATAAATAATAAAAAAAAATCAAAAATGCTATTGAAATATCAAAAAATAAACAAACGTACTTTTTTAGGATGTTTAACACGAAAATAGATGCAAAGAAAATTAAAGAAAAATACGCCTGGCAAGCATATAGAAAATTAGATGAAAAAGATAATGAAAAGAACGATTTTATAATAGTGAAAGAATACATTAAAAACCACGGTGGTCATTTTGCTAAAATTATCAAAATTAACAAGATTAAATATATTTTGATATATTTCAACAATGAAAATGATTTATTACAAGCAATTTATAAATCCACGATGGAAGAAAATTTAGGGAAAGAACTACAAATGAAAGGGCAAGATGTATTAATTGGAAAGGATGAAGTTTTCAAGAAAAACAATAGACTTAGTGTACCTACACATACAACATCTAATGGTGAAAAATTTGTAGACGCACTATCAATTCCACTTTCCACGATGCCCAGAAGTAAAGAACATGATGAACTTGATGATTTGAACAATAAGTTTAGTGAAAGACTGGATAATTTGGAAAAGAAGAAAGAGTTATCAAACGAAGAAGGAACGACGAGTAAAGAGAATGTCAATTTGAATAATAATAAAAAACGCGTAGTGACAACGCAAGGATGAAGAGAAGATTCCGACAGCGAATAAACAAATGTCCTATTTAATTAAACAAATTTAGGATCAATTTTCTTGGATTTTTGCGCTTGGATTTGGTTGAAGATTAACGCGGATGATATGGACTTTCGGACGATTTTTGGATACATGTCCATCAAGAGCGTAGATGTATAGACTTTTTTCTTAATGTTTTAATTTTTTTATTTTATTTTGTTTTGTTTTGTTTTTCCTTCTTTTTCTTAGTTTAGATAAATTTTTTAGATAGCATAATTGTTTAGAGTTTAATTTTTCTTGAAGTCAATATTTTAACGATTTAGTTCAGAGAAAATTTTAGAAAATAAGAAAACATAGTAAAAATTATAAAAGTCAAAAAAGAAAAAGAGAAAAATTTTCAAAAAAAATATTTTTTAAATTAGTAGCGCTTCTACACAACAGATAGATTGAAAATTAACAAAATTTTATTTTTAAATTTGTCATAGTTAATTTTAGACTAGATTAAACTCAGTTATAGAGGGAAGTCTAGGTGTTTATGATTTTATGTAATCATTTTGTTATGATGTTATGATAAATAAATAATAAACGCGTTACTGTTTTTTAAAAAAAAAATAATAAATAATACCTATTGAAACCTAGTTTATATTTACAAGTGAAGAAAATTCCAGAAAAGTATATTATAATTAGAATTGCAATACTAAAATATTTTCGTACAATATCGATAACAGTAATACATTGAATAAAATGAACATTACGTGTCTGAGATATTATTTTTATTTACTTGTTGTAAAATTCCATTATCAAATCCACTAAATTATAAGTATTCATAGTAATTTTTAGATAGGATTAATAACCTTTTTTTTAGTTATATATTTAATTTTTTAAAAAACTAAGAAAAGGGAATCAGATCAAAAACATTTTATATAAAATATTAAAATTGACTTTTTCCTATATAAATTTATTTTCAAAAATAGAAAGAAATACAGCATTAAACTTTTACATTTTTAAATTTCCGATGTTGAAAGTCATTTCAATTGAAAATATTATAACAGACACCAAAGATGTTTGAGTATAAAAGAAATTATATATAATAGATAGGTAAAAATTTTATCTATGTTTTAGAGTAGTTTATTTACTATCTTGATAAATTTTTAGAAAAACTAGGGTGGCGTCAGGAATCAAGTTGGCACGCCCTTTAATATTTTTTCAGTTAATATGTTATTTATTGTGAGTTGTGTATTTATATTTTTGTTTGTAATATGTAGAATATATTAAGAATAAGAGCCTGTTTATGGATTTTTTTTTTTTTGCTTTATTATCAATTCTCTCATCCGCTTTTAAGTATCTATATTTTATATTAAATTTGTCAGTAACATTTCCCTTTCCAAATTCATTGATATAAATTTGATACTTTTAATAAATCATCATAACGTAACCAATGAGAACAGATTGAACTAATCGTCAAACGATCACCTGCATTGGATGTCATTTTTTATTTTTTAATTTTTAAAAAAAGAATTAATAATTATTTTCTTTTTGGGTAATTTTTAATTTATTATTTATGTAAAAAGAAAATAATACCCAAAATATCATCATGAGGAAGTTCCTCATTGAGAGAAAATTTTTTTGTAAACCTAACTACATCACCAAATGTAAAATCAGGAATCTATTTCGGACGGAACTGATGGATTTTTTGGAAAAAAGGAAATTAGTAAAATTATTGCTTTCTCGTTCAACAATTGAATAAATTACACAAATTAAAGTTAAAGTGAGTTTTGCTGGTATAGTATTTATTTATTTATTTAATTTAATATGAAATAAATTATTTTATTTATTTTTTTTATGTAAGGAATAGATATTTTACTAATATATTTTTCTTAATCGATTTTTTTTTTCCTTTTTTTTCTTTTTTTTCGAAAAAAAAAGATATTTATTAAATATTTTTTTTATATGAGCGTCATTAAATTAAAAAATGAAGTCAATATTTCTTCATGAATAGAATCTTTTTTTTTTTTTATGATTAAATATTTTTTTGATGTAATTATATTTATATCGTAAAATAAATATTTTTTTTATAGATGTGCCAATTCTATATCATTGTCCGAATTTTTTTAACTTTAATGGTAAAAGAATATAACCTTTTTTTAATTTTTTTTAAAAAAAAAGAAAAAAATAATTATTTTATTTATTTATGATATTATTTTATGGTAATAAATTTTTTTTTTTTTTGATAGCTTTCATAGTAGTAGATAAATTATTAATAAATAATTACGCTTATCATTTTACGTACATGATTACAGTATGTACACGATCATTTTTTTTTTTGAAAAGAATCATTTTTTTTTTAATATTCTTTCTTTTTTTTTTTTTAAAAAAAAAATATATATTAACCTGCCATCCGTAGAGAAGCTAACTGCGGATCCAATGCTTGAAGCTTGAAGCTTGAAGCTTATCAGTTATGCTAAGTTTCAAGCTTCAAGTTTAATATAATAATGCTGGAAAAGCTTAAGCTATATATGAATTTCATGGTTATTAGTACGATCAACAAATTTATTAAAATAATGCTACGATTAAAGCTAGACACATTACACAGGCTTTTCGGCATTCTTATCTCCAAAGCTAATCAAGGTAATACAGTAATAAATACTGATAAACTAATGATCTACAATTTTTAAAATTTGAATGAGAAAAGTTTATTAAAAAAACTCATTTTTTTTTTTTGAAGTCTTTTTAAATTATTTTTTGCTATCTCATTTCCTTGTTTGGCAGATTGTTCATACCAATAAATCGCTTTATCTATATCTTTTGTAATTCCATCATACAATATGGCAAAATTATTTTGTGCTACAGTACATTATCTTCTATATCAATTTAGCTTATCAATTTTTGTTCCAATACCATTATTATAACAATTTTCTAACATCGCTATTCCATCTAAATATCTTCCTTCAGCTGATTGCTTAAACAATTCAAAAGCTTTATTATAATCTAATCCCATCTTCATAACATTAACCAAGATTATATTTTGCAATTATATTTCCATTATTTGCGGCTTTTTTATACCAATACAAAGCCTTTTTTAAATCTTCGTTAATACCTATTCCAACCAATATTTAATTGTCCATTTGATAAATTTTCATTTTTCATAATTTCGTATCCATGTTAACACAAACCAACAAAATATTATGCTAATGTTATTTGCTGATGCATTAATAAACAAATTAAATGTTTTCTCATCATTTTCGCAATTTCTCTTGTTACAATTCCATAATAATTAAAATATCCAAGAATAAAAATAGAATTTGAACTATTTTGGTTATTTAATAACCAATTATAAATGATTATTGAAATATTCAATAACTTCTGCTTTTCTAATTTCCATTCAATTCCTATATTATTTAATTTATAAATACAGTATCAATTATTTCATCAACTATAATGTTAAAATCCTTTTCAATTGATATTGATATAGAATCAATTTCTTTTGTATTTTTCTACTATTATATCTATTTTGTAATTTTTGCATTTAGCCAAGCAATCAACAACTTGATATATTGTTGGACGATTATCTGATTAACCATCCCAACATTCTAATAATATTTATTTATAAAATTTTAAATTTAAAATATTACTCACTGGTATAAATTTTAATACATTCATCAGGGGTATCAGGAACAACAGTTTCTCTAAGACCTTGTAAATTTCCAAAGCTAAACTAATATCATATAGTTCACCTTCAACATAAAAAGGAGGTTGCCCACTAGATATTTCCCATAATAGTACGCCAACACTATAAATATCACTTTTTTCATTTAATGAGTACATTTGTGTTGATTGATTATTATTATTTCTTCGTCTACTAAAGCTTTATGGATCATTAAGGAAACCACACCAAATAATTTAGATTGAACACAGCATTGGATGTTACTTCAATTCTTTTTGATAATCCAAAATCTGCTAATTTGATTGTGTTATTACGGACTAGTATATTACAGGAGTGCTATTAAAGAAATATGTACTGTATATAAATAAATTAATAATACAAAATACATCATATTAATGATTAAATAATAAATAATTCTTTCGTTATGTAAGCATGATACGGCACAAGATAACTGGTATACCATATTATATTTGTTATCCCAAGTAAGCCTATTAAAATTTTCTTTCAAATAACTTCGAAGAGTACCACAGTCAGCGTATTCCATCACTAAACGATAATTATTATAATTTTCTAATGAATAAAAGAAATAATTATTAAAATAAACTTTGTGAAATTTTGCGATTAAAAGAATATTATATTTATTAAGGTGTCTTTAATAATACTTGTCTCAAGTTTTGCTATTCCATAACAACGAATAATGTTATTATGAAAATCAATTTCGTTAACCGAAAAAAAAATAAAATATTTGAAATAAATATATTAGATAAAATTTTATAGATGAAAAATGTATTATACATAAATATACCTCACGAACAATTTCTTTCATGGTGGATTTATTCATGACTAAAAAAAGATTTTAATACAAATTGTTTGCGAAACCTCCAGCTCCAATATGTTAAATATTATTATTCATAAAAATTTTAAATGTTCTTTATCAACAGCTTCCTCAATCCAATTAATCCATTCATTTGTATTTTCGGTATCTTGCATTTTGATATTATCGAACGTAACGCATTGAGTAATAATAAAAGTTAGAAAAAATGAATTGTTAAGGATTCTATTTTATCCCTTAAACTGTATTGCGGGCAAATTTGCCCGCAATTTCTAAATTAGGATAAATGCCCTATAAAAAATTCTTTAATTTTGGTCAGATCGTCACATAATTTTGCAGCCAAATTGATCTACATTCTGGCCATAAATTGTATAAGTTAGATATGCAAATTGGATGAGAAATTAACCCGCAAAAATAGTATCGGAATTTTTATATAATGAAATCTAAACTTTTCTTACCATATTTTTTTCT
>QZLH01000420.1:42743-70105 GCA_003833135.1 Oehlia diaphana | reverse complement strand
TATTTTCATTATAAAAATTTTGCATTATAATAAACAAAATAGAGATAAAAAAAATTAATTTTTATGAGTATATAATTAAAATGCGTAATAAAATTTTCATTAAGGTTCTATATAAAGTCAAAATCCTACTTTTAAACATCAAATATCATATTAACAAAAGTTATTTCTCATACCGAATTCGACATATTCTATTAAGCTTTTATATAGCTACAATTAATTATCAATGAAATCGCCAAAGTTAAGTGCAAAGATTTTTAAATTTTTGTGATTATCTTAAAATACAACTTTTGACCAATGGGTAATTTTCAATTTTCTAATATATAATTAATAAATGATAATAATTTCTGCACAATATATAATTTAACCTATTATGGAAAAAAATTTTTATTAAAATTGCTTTATTTTTCATAAAATTAGATGGGAGCTAAAATTTGGTAAAATTGCGGGCAAATTTGCCCGCAATTGCTTACAGTTTAAGGGATAATTTTTTTTCTCCATTATAGTCGCCCAACGTACAGCGTGATTAGTCAAAAAAGCTGATACGTAAAAAGGGCAAGCGAAAATGTATTTTTATTAAAAGAATTATAAGCCAAATAATCATTTATTATTGGAATATATACAACTTTTTTCATAGAAAGACACTGTAAAAAATTGTATCCGTAATTTCTGTATAAACTCCACGAATATGATACATTTAAAGATTATAAAAGGAAAAGGAAAAAAAAAAATTTAAAAAAGTTCGGTCTAAAAAAACAAATCGGAAAAAAAATATTTTTTTAAAAAAAAAATTTCGGTTTTAAATAAAACAACCCTAAAAAAGGTAAAATTTCATTAACTGGCATTGGATTAACCACAAAAACCGGCCAACAGTCGTTTCACATTATTTATGACGTAATAAATTTTTTATAAAAAAAATTCTCGAGATTTTCTTCTCGTTTCTTTCCATAAATTAAGAAAGTTTTCGATTTTCAGATTAGAGAATTTCCTTAACGTTAATAAAAGAAACTATTAAAAATATATAATTAAACATTATCTATTGTATGACTGTTATATGTTTGAAAAGAAAAATTCATAAAAATTTCCTGTTTACAAAAATTGTAAATGTAATATTAAACTTATCATTAGGGGTCAGGTGGCGAAAAATTTTTTTATTATGAGCTGTACGTAGAGATTTTTTATATGAATAGTACGCATAATTGACACCTGATATTGAAAATCCTGCAAAAATACGCAAATAAAATTTCGGACATTAATAATAATTATTTTATCGTGGCTTCTATATTATTTATAAATCAAATATTAATGTGAAAAAATAAAATTTTATCCTATTTTTTTATTTTTTCAAAAATATTTTTAAAAATATTGTAGTCATTCCTTCAATTAATACTAAATATTATAAGATTAGCAAAATTTAGGCCAAAAATATGCAAACTAATAAATCTTGATGACTAATTGTACGCAAATCAAAACTTCACTCCTGATGGCGACGCATCTGTGTACCCTACCCCTATATATATATTTCTGGGACCTATTTATCATGTGAAAAATTTTATTTACGTAATTATTAACCGGAGATGAACAACTTATCGGCGGATTTGGTTACTTCAAGTTTGCGTTAAATGTTAAATCTTTGCCCAAAATTGTGTTTGTAAGACCTGATAAACTAAATAATAAGTTGTCTACATTTGCGAAAAACCGTAGTTATTTTAGTGTGTATTATTAGAAAGTAAGTATGCTTTAATAAAACAAAATGTAAATAGAAATTTATATAGTCACAATAGCTATGAATATTTTAAAAGTATTTTTTAAAAACTCAATCATGAATATTGTTTAAAAAATTTTTTTATGATAATTTTTAAAAAATTGTCTAATTGTACACATTATAGGAATTTTACATTCAAACTGATTGTAAAACTCGATTTTACAAAAAAAATTCCAGTTTAAAAGGAGTATTTATCTTTTTAATGTTCATCCCCTTACTACTACGCCCTATGAATGCTTTGTGTAACAAAAGTAAATTAATAGGGTGATATGAAAATATGAAAATTAAATTAAACCTCCGTGAGTGTAAAATTAATAATATATATACTACATATCTGATATGCTTTCTACTTTTTTTAATAAATAATTACGAATTTTATTATTCTTTTTTAAAGTTTTTTTTTTTTTGTAATCCAAACGCATATATTAGTTGCTTAAAATCCTTTTTTTTCTTCCATCTTCTCATTTTTGAATAAATCATATATATATATATATATATATATATATATTTCTTTTTTGCTTTCATTCAAATAAGAATCTTTTGAATCCCTTATATATATTTATTCTTTGATATATTTTCGTTTGTATTATAAACAAAAACCCCTTTTTAAAAAAAATTCGTTTTTTTTCTCATATATATTTCTTTTTTTTTCTTTCTTTCTTACTTCTCTTACACTTTCAACGAATATATACATACCATACACACGAAAAAAAATGACCTCAACTTCCGTACGGTAAGTAACTAATATATCAAAATAATCAAAGAATTCAGTTTACCTTTTTATTCTTTATTCCTATTTCTTTCACGTTCTTATTCGCCTTTTCTCCCTACCGTCCTTTCTAGAGTTGCTTTGAGAGTAAGACCACTCAATAACAAAGAAATACTACAAAATTGTAGTGAATGTTTAACATTAATACCTGACGCACCTCAAATACTCATTGGAACCGATAAATCATTTACATTTGATTATGTATTCCCATCGGATACTGAACAAGAAGAAGTATTTCAAGATTGCGTAACTCCGCTAATAGATAAATTCGTGGAAGGGTGAGTACACAAGAGAAAAAAAATTCGGCGTCACGTCGCTTGCGCAAGAAGAATAATCAAATACATTATTCCAAGATATCAAAAAAAAATTTTTTATCAAATTCGGATTTTTTTTTTTTTGATGATATCACTTATTTTTATCACGCCATTGTAAAATCATTATAATTTTTATTTTTATCTTTATTTTATTTATTTATTTTTTCTTTTATTTTATTATAATAGTTATAATGTCACAATCTTAGCATATGGGTAAGTAAATAACTGAACATAATTATTTAAATTAGTTTGCATAATTATAATTTATTTATTTATTTACTTTTATAACTTGAAACAATTTATTACAACCCTTCCCCTACTTTTTTAGTCAAACTGGTAGTGGTAAAACATATAGCATGGGTACAGCTTTAGATGGTTCAAATATTTCACCCGAACATCAAGGTATTGTTTGTTTGTTATACATATTCCCTTACATCATTTTTTTTAAAAAATGATCATCAAAAAAAGTTGTTTAATATGTTCATCGAATTAATGACGTCATTTATTATTAGGTATCGTTCCACGTGCTATAAGTAAATTATTTGCCGACCTTAACAAACAAAAAGAAAAAAATCCTACCTTTGAATTTGAAGTTTATGTATCATTCCTAGAATTATATAATGAAGATCTTATAGACTTACTAAACCCACAATGTAAAGAAAATAATAAAAAAGGAAAGAGTGATTTAATGATAAGAGAAGATGTAAATAGTCAAATATATTGGGCTGGTATAAAAGAAGTTCAAGTTTCGGATCTAGATGAACTCTTAGGGTATGTTTCTATTATGTTTATTATATGCTATATAAAAATAAACACATAATTTATCAATTTTATCAAAATTTTTTAGACAATTACAAAAGGGTTCACTGTATCGAACTGTCGCTTCAACAGATATGAATATGGAATCTTCAAGATCACACGCTATATTTTCCGTAATACTGAAACAAACAAGAGTAGAAAATTTAGAAGAAAATAAAGAAAATGATGCTCCATCACCTGAAACTTTAACCGCTTCAAAAAGAAAGAGTAAACAAAAATCATTAACGTCAAAAGTAACTTCAAAATTTCATTTCGTAGATTTGGCTGGTTCTGAAAGGGTAATGTATTTAATATATATATATATATTTCTTCCTTAATATTATTGATTATTTTCTTAAATATTAATAATTTTTTTTTTTTTTCATAATAGTTAAATAGAACTAACGCCGTAGGTGATAGAGCAAAAGAAGGAATAGCAATTAATGGTAGTTTACTAGCCCTTGGTAATGTAATTAGTGCTCTTGGTGATGAATCAAGAAAGGTCACTCATATTCCTTATAGAGATTCAAAATTAACACGTTTATTACAAGATTCACTTGGTGGTAATAGTCAAACTCTTATGTTGGCTTGTGTTTCACCAGTTGATTCTAATTTTATGGAAACCTTAAATACACTAAAATATGCTAATCGTGCTCGTAATATTAAGAATAAAGTTAGTGTTAATGAAAGTTATGGTGGTAATTCTATTGAAATAAATCAATTACGTGGTCAAATAAGTAGATTAAAGATGGAAATTCAAACTTTACGAGCTGGTGGTTGTAATGAAGAAACAAGTCGTAAACATGAAGAAGAAATTAAGAGTCTTAAAGGAGAATTAGGAATGACAAAAATGAAACTTCAAAGTGTTGAACAAGAACTTATCTCTACAAAAGCTGAAAAGAACGCTCTTTTAATGGAAATTAGTTTTAATGATCAAGATCTTTCAGATTCTGATCGTGAACATAGGATTAAAACTCATCGTATCGTTCAAGGTTATGAATCAGAAATTAAAGATCTTAAAGATCAAATTTCTGAACTTTTAGCTACTCAAGTTTCTCAACATTCACTTAAATCTTCTTTGGCTGGAACAACACCAGGAAGAGAGAAATGTCATATCAAATTCTCCGATCCTCATAAATATTCATCTGATGAAGATATTCATAATTTTAATAGTCATAATAATAATAATAAAGAGAATAGTGAGAAGAAAGGCAAAAAGAAGAAGAAACGTTCTTCGAAGAAAAGTAAGACAAGAACTGACTTCCCAGTTTCTGATGAAATTTCTACTACTAAAATTTCACCTATTGATCCTTCCTCATCTCATCATCAACTTGAACATGTCGTAAATGATCAAAGTTTGGAAGAAGCTAAATCCTTATTCACATCATATGAAGAAAATGAAGAAAACATTGAAGAAGATGGTGAAAATACTGATAGTGAATCATTCAAATTTACTCGAAAATGGAGAAGGCGTAGCAAGACAAGAGATAATCTTGAAAAGGCCAAGGAACAATTCAGACAAAGTTACATGATAATAAAAAATGGAGGTTCTTTACATGATGATCCTCAATTAATAAAACAACCTTCATCAACTAGGAGGACTAAGAGTGAAAGTTATATTGATCAAATGATTCCCAATCATCAAAAAGAAAAAAGAAGATCAAGCAGTGTATCTTTCAGTGAAATTCAAACCACTGAAGTACCAGAATGGCAACAACCTACTCGTCGTACTTCAAATTCAAGTCATTCTATTAGTTTCTCCGATCGACCAATTTCTCCTGGTTCAACTGAATATTCTCAAGATAGCACTGATTGCTCATTTCAACAACAAAATGTTATTGCTCTTACTCGTATGTTACATCAAATTCAAGTTGATATGGTTGTTAAAAAACAACTCGTTTCACAATTGGAATGTGCTGAACAAGAATATATTAATATGAGAGCTCAATATGAACAAAAATTGGCTGATATGCAAGAAGCTTTAATTACCTTACAACAAGAAAGAAATGCTGCTGTTAAACGTGTTCAAAATGCTAGTACTGGCGTTAGTACTCGTGATAAAGATTCAATCCTTGCCGAACTTAAAACTCGTTATGAACACAAGATGAAACGTTTAATCCAAGAAATTGGTGAACTTCGTAGAAAATATAATGAAGCTACTAAATCGAATACCACATCAAGGGATCGAAATGAAACAATGCTCAAGAGTATGCGTGCTCAAATTGAACAACTAAAAAGTGAAAAGATTCGAATGATGAAGCGTATGAAGGATGAAGCTAAACGTGTCCGTGAAATGACTGAACATAATCAACGTGAAATTCAAAATCTTCGTCGTAAAGAAAAAGCTGCTCAAGAACAAAAGAAACGTTTTGAAAGAACTAGTGAAATGCAAAAAATCATGCTTGAAAAGAGACAGAAAGAAGTTTTACAAACAAATAGTAAACTTAAATCAGTTATGGCCTTACTCAAACAAACCACTACTCCAAAGTCAATCACCAAAGCTATCCGTAATCACAACGACAAGTAATATCTAATGACGATGACAGAAAAGAATCGAGACGATCCTCCTATGATTTTAGTCCTATCTATGAAGAAGTATTTGCCAGTGGTTATGATAAGAAAAAACTTCTTAATAAAGCAATCTATAAATATATTAGTGATCGTAAAACATTGACAATGATGGATGAATGGATCGTTAAAAGAAATAATTTACAAGGAAAGAATGAATTACTTGAAGAACGTGAAAAAATAATTACTAGTGAAGTTGGGAATGAGTTGGGAAGAGATGCTCAGGCATTAGATGATAAGATTGAGATGATCACCTCGGAAATTGTTTATATTAATGCTAAGATTGAGATGATCACCTCGGAAATTGCTTATATTAATGCTAAGATTCATTCTTTACAATCAAATATTGCCGCCGAACAAGGAGAAAAATCTGCTGAAAATAGCAAAGAATCTAAAGATAAATCACGAAAGAATAGTATCAAGTCGAGTAAAATTGAAAAGAAACTTACTTTCATCTTACTAGAAAATGCCACACCTAAAGCATCATATGACGCATTCTACGAAATTTGAATGAATTTGAAAGGTATGCAATATTGGAATCCTTCTTTAAGGATATTATTGATCTTCGAATTAGAGATTGGTCTCGACAAATGACCTTAGAATTACAAGAAAAGATAATTATGGAATTAAGAAAAACTTTATTGGCCATGCGAATAGCTGCAGTTCTTACAACAAGTGAATATAAAAAGAAAAACAGAGAACTTGAAGAAGCTTTACGTCTAGGTGGAAGATCACAACAGATAGATGATATTGAAAATAGTACTTCCAATGCCATGATCATAAATTAGATCAAGCTTATGCAGAAGTCGAAGCTGAAATATCAGGAACATCTGATCAAACGGGATCATTAACAAGATACAATTTATGCTTCTTTGATGATGATGCAGCTTACTTCTCTTCTTCACCATTATCTACAATGAATACAGGTAATAATAGAGTAAATTTCTCAAGACCACCAATACTCCCGGGTGGTTGAATCTTCAACCACGTGAAAAAGTACTCGAAGAAGCTAATGAAACAATGCCGGACGTTCTAACAAATCCAAGAAGAAAAGATTCTGGTAATAGTGAATCTAATAGTGATAACAATAATAATGTAAAGAGAAAGAGTTTAAAAAGTCGAACTGTCGAAGATTAAAGAGACCATCTGATGGTCAATCTACACCATCTACACCATCAACACCAAAACCTGAGAATATTTTTCCTTCAGAACGTACAAGATCACTTAATAGTCAACCTTTAGAACGCACAAGATCACTCAATAGTCAACCTTTAGAACGTGCAAGGTCCATTGGTCAACCTTTGGAACGTACTAGATCCAGTCAGAGCTGGTGTTCAACTTTCAAGTTCACGACGAAGTTCGCTTCGTGATTGGTCAACAATTCTTGCATAGTCGTTCAACGAGCATGGGTTTCCACTTAGAATTTGGCGATTGTCCACGTGATAGCGGATATTTTAGCAGCGGTGATAAGCGAAGATCACAAAGCAGTATGGCACGACGAGGTTCCAAAGATACAACAGCAGCATATCATATGCGACAAAGTTCATATGGACGTAGTTCACCCGATAGCGATGATGCAGCAAGCGTAACAAGTACAGTGAACGTGAAAAACATGCATTAATGTATTATTTAAATAGTTACGTTACGATTTGTTGATACCGTACGGTATGGTTATTTATTTACAGTTATGATCACTAATTTGCCGGTAAAATTCATTTACTAATCGTATCGTACCTGTTCTGTCCGTAATATATATTACTACTACTAAAGTTACAGGTATGATACGAAATTACATATACAAAGGATCATACCTGTAATATCATAAAACTTACACAAGTGTCCAACTGATAATTAAAGACGAAGCTGAAGTCACCCAACTAAAAGCATAAACAGTTTATAAAACGACGAAAAATGATTATAATTTATTACTTTTAAATAGTTTGAAATATTGATATTTTATATTTGTGATAAAGCAGTTAATTGATATTTTTATTGTAATTTACGAACTATATAATAAAATTGCCGAATTGCTGTATACAAATTTTGATTGATATTACGCATTTGTTATTGTTATTAAACATGCAAAAGATTACTATCTAAATTTGAATTATGTAATAGAAAAGGTACCGTAATGGAGAAGAAAATATTAAAGAGAAATATCGTGAGAAAGAGAATTTTAATCAACAAAAGCATTTTATTATATCAGCGATAATTGTGATTTATGTGATTTATCTATCATAGTTGTTATCAAATCGTAACATCAATATTTAATTCGTGATTCATTTAAGAAGCGGAGAAAATTCATATATATATATTTCGGGGGAATGTGGCCGGCTCACCTGTCCAATCGTTATTCCTGAGGGTATAAAAGAACATTTGGATTCCAAGCACTATGAAAATGAATATATTAGCAACAGTCTAGTGTTCCGAAAGGGTCGAGTCGGGTCGGGTTTGAGGATGTATTATAAAAACCAACCCGTACATGACCCGACCTCTGACCCGACCCGATATAGTTCAACCCCCGGATAACCCGGGTCCAAATAAAATTTTCAGATGTTCAGAAAAACATTTTAAAATTTTATTGTAAAATTTAAAAATATATAATTTTATTAAATCCTCCTTACGCCCAGCCTGATTTCAAACACATACACGCGCGATTTGTATTTGACTTCTTTTGGCCGATTCCTCCAGAAAAAATCTTCAACTGGAACACTTGCAATTACAGGTAAAAAAAATTTAATATTATTCAATGATTACAAAATAATCTCTTGCCATTGCTGCTAGGTGTGAAACTGTGAATACTATACTTTATTTAACTACGGTATATATTTTCATATCGAATTAATAAAATCTAATAAAATATACTAATTATTATTAAACATATACCTTCCATCATAGTAAAACATCTTGATTTCGATCTGCTCAAGGGTTAAATACTTTCTAGACTTCTTAAATAAGTTCACTTTCCAAGAGCTAATTTCTCATTTTACACAAACAAGTTAGAAATTAAAAATCGCGTAATGTAAACATTTTGTAAATATTGTAAATATAAATATCTGATTAAACCCGGGTCAAGCAAAGGTGTGACCTGACCCGACGAGTCGGGTTGGATATAAGACTGGTGTCAAATAATGATAAACCCGATTCGGATTTTAAACACGGGTCGGGTCAAATGACCCGGGTTTGACCCGGAACACTAAACAACACTGTCTATCACTCGAGTCTTTATGGATTCCAAATTATAGAAAATTTTCACTGTTTCTTGGACAAATCACGAATTAAAATATTAAATTAATAATTAAATTACTAGTATGATATGTCCATTCATACCTGTATATTATTACCGTAATACTTTACTGTATACTCGTATTAATGCCACATCATACACATACAAGATCAGAAACACCGACAGGAGATAATGTTTTCGATCGTTTACTAACACATTTGAGTTCAGTAACGGTGAGAGACATGGTAGTGTCGCCAGTTTACCAGTGTCTCCAGTCCAGTGGGTATCCTGGTGGTGTGGAAGATTACTTTAGCAGCATTAGATGGGTGGCGTCTGAACTAAAAGTACAAGCATAATTTATTAATCTTAGAATTACTAATATAGTAATATTGGATTTTTAATTCTCTCGAAATTTAATATCTTTTTCAGATTAATTATTAGCGGCTAATAAATCTCTCGGGACATTTAATAATTTAGAAACTTTCTCACTTATATTTAATTTCTTTGTTCATATTGTAAAAATTTATTTGTAGATATGTGTACTTTTATTTTCTTTTTTATTATTTTTTTCTTTCTTTTTCTTTTTTCCTTTTTTCATTTTCCTCCTTCTTTCTTATTATTCTACAACCATAGATAGTAACCAAAAATTTTTTTTTTTTAGAAACAGGTTTTTTTTTGATTTTTTTTTCGAGACTAAAAAAAAAAATATTTTTTGATTATTAGGGATTAACTCTTTTTTTTTTTTAAATAAAATTAATTTGTAATTAAAAAAAAAGGTGAAATTATTCCTCGCCATGGGTGAGATTTGATATTACCCCAAGTCAAATGAATTGTCAAAAATGTCAAAAATGGTATTTATGACTTTGTAAAGATTTTAACAAAGGTAGAATTATTTAAAACACGCAACAGGAGATTTATTATGAGGAATTGATGAAATACATTGAAATGAGAAATTGGGATTAGATATCATAGTTTTTTTTGTTAAAAAAGGATATGATATCACTATAATAGTGTCCGACAAATAACTAGCCGCAACGTGATCCGGGCGTAGATCGTCGTGGAATTCCAAGGGATTTTCTGCGATTAAACCGGATCCGGATAATCGGCAATCAGGAATTTGGCTCCGTTTTCGGCTAACCACAATTTATTTCATAATTAAAAAAGTTGGCAAAAAAAATTCAAATAAAAATGGACTATTTTTAATTTATTTTCTCCAAAAAGAGTTTTCATAAATTCGAATATTCATGTTTTTATTCTTCTTTTTGTAAAAGAATTTCTCAATATCTCACTATAATTTGTTGAAAAAAAAGATACGATCATTAAAAATTTTAGTTAAAAAAGTCTTAGTAAAAATAATACTTATAAGAGTTTTAAAGAAATGTAGTGTTCATTTTTCATATGACCTTCAGTTATCAAAAAAAAAAACTATCAAATGGATCCTATTGAAAAAAAAAGACTATACACATTGTATAATAGATGGAATAGATAAATCAGGGTAATTTTATAGATAATAATAAATAAAGTATTTCAATTATTATATTATAAATAAAAAAATTCTGATTAATAAATTTCTTACTTGCTAAATTTATTCATTTTTTCATTGGCTATAATTTGTTGTTAATAAATTAAAAAATTGAAGGTTCGCGATAAGTCTCAATGTGCTTCCATTATTAATAGATATGTTAGATCTAAAATTTCTTCTTACGATTTTTCGTCTTCTTAGTTGTTTCTGTCTTTTTTGAGAAGGCGTTTCGTTGGTATAACGTATATTAAAGAGGATATAAAGATAACATGCGTATATTTAAGGAGGAGATAAAAAAAAGATACAAAAACGACGTACAGTCGGCAGACCTCTATGTACCGATATCCTATGTACCGATATAATTTTCCCAAAACAACAGTATCGGTACATAGAGGTCCGACTGTATATATAAAATTTAAATATTTAACATTGCACAAAATTACGTATAGATATTATTTTTTACGTATATTTTACAATAGAAGACGTGAATGGACGCGTTAGAAATTTTTGTAAAAGGAAATAATCTGTTTGGCTCTATTGGTATTTTAAGTATCTTGAATAGAAAACGTGAATGGACGCTTTATGTCTATAATTATTTATTATATAAACGATTATTAAACTTTTGTAAAAGGAAATAATCTGTCAGCATCTTTCATGGAAATAAACCTTGGTTATCTTTCTTTATATTGCACAAAACAAATCGCGCCTTTATCTTTTTCCGAAATATATGAAAATTATCTCTAAATATGTGATTGAGAAAAAATAAATAAATCCGATTGTGATACAATATATATTTTAAAATCTTTTATAGTGAACATTAAGTTTATGATATAAAGTAATAAACTTGTTTAAATAAAAAAAAATTTTGATCGGCATAACGTCAGATTTAGATTTAAATTATCCATTATTATTTTTTTTTTTTTAGAAAAGTGAAATAATATCAATAATAATGAAAAAAAAAGATTATTGACGAAACAAAAACGCCTAAGATTTTTTAATGCGCAAATATTAATTGTACTTGCATGCATAATAACTTTATTCACGCGCTTCATAAGAGTTTAAAAAAAAATTCACGGATATATATGTTATAATAATAAGAATAGATTATTTACTACAAATCAATTTATCTATTTATTACAAAAGTTAATAAAGCAACTTAAACATACTTATCCTATTATACGAGGCACAAAATATATTAAAGATTTAACAAACCACCGATCGCGCTTTTGTGTAACAGACCGAGATCACCCTGTTTTCTTTACTACAATAGTTAAAATTTTTTTTTCCCTATTACACCAAAAAATCCTATAGTGAATAAAATAAATAGATTAGAATGCTGAATGATGAAACAACAAAAGAAGTTAGATGAATATACGAATCATGAAGAGGTGGTACAGACAGATAATGAGTGAGTTTAGACTTTAGATACGTAAACCAAAAAGAGACAAATAAATTTAGACAGATAAAAATTTATAGTTATGAAACAATCGTTGAAAGTAATGTATCAGGAAACAAAAAGACCGACAAAAGAAGAATTAAAAGAGTACGATGAAGTAAATACAGTTTGTTCGACAAGGCTTCCCGAAAATGAGGAAGAAAAAAACGTTCAGAAAAAACGTGCTAAGACTGGTAAAGATAAGCAGAATTTTAAAGAAATATATAAATGTAGTTTAGTATTGGTTTATATATAGATATCATATATTTATTTTCTGAATAAATAATGAAACCTAGTTTAACTAAAGATGGTATTTACAAGTGAAGAAAATTCCAGAAAGGTATATTATAATTAGAATTGCAATACGAAAAATATTTTCGTACAATATTGATAACAGTAATACATTATTAAAATGAACATTTACGCGTCTGAAATATTATTTTTATTTACTTGTAAAATTCCACTATTTATCAAATCCACTAAATTATAAGTATTCATAGTAATTTTTAGATAGAATTAATAACTTTTTTTTTATTTAGTTATGTATTTAATTTTTTTTTTTTATGAAAAAAACTAAAAAAAGAAACCGGAATGATTTTGATCAAAATCATTTTATATAAAAAATTAAAAATTGACTAGTAGCATTCTTTATCTGTTATAAACTTTTATTATCTTTTACAAATTGTGTTCAGCTTCTATATAAATTTATTTTTCAAAAATAGAAAGAAATGCAGCATTAAACTTTTACATTATTCAATTTCCGATGTTGAAAGTCATTTTAATGAAAATATTATAACAGACACCAAATATGTTTAATTATAAAAGAAAGTATATATAATAAAATAGGTAAAAATTTTAACAATCATTATTTTAGGGTAGTGTATTTACTATTTTGAAATTTTTATAAAAATAAATATTGTAAACTAATGATCTAAAATTTTAAAATTTAAATGAGAAAAGTTTAATTTTTTTTGTAGACTATTTAAATTCATTTGTGCACCTTGATTTCCTTGTTTGGCAGATTTTTCATACCAATAAATCGCTTTATCTATATCTTTTGTAATTCCATCTCCAACTTCATACATTGCAGCAAGGTTATTTTGTGCTAAATCATCATCTAAATTTGCAGCATTTTGATATAATTCAAATGCTTTTTGATTATCAACTTTAGTTCCAATACCATTTCTATAACAATATCCTAACATCATTAATCCCTTTATATGTCCTCCTCCAGCTGATTGTTTAAACAATTCAAAAGCTTTATTATAATCTTTTTCAATACCCTCTCCATTTTTATAAGATAAACCAAGATTATACACTGCACCTATAATTCCATTATTTGCAGCTTTTTCAAAATATTTAAAAGCTAATTTTTCATTTTTTATAGTTCCATATCCATAATAATAACACACACCAACAAAATTTTGTGCTAACGTATGATTTTTTTCTGATGCATTAATAAAAAAATTTAATGCTTTATCATTATTATTACTTGTTAAAATTCCACGATAATTAAAATATCCAAGAATAAAATTAGAATTTGAACTATTTTGATTATTTAATAACCAATTATAAAATTCTAAATTATAATTATTAAAATATTCAATAACTTGTTTCTTTTCTAATTTCCAATTGATTCCTTTATCTCTTATTTTATAAATAAAATCATTGATTTCGTCAATTATAATGTTGAAATCAAAATTTTCTTGTTTGCTTAATATTATCATAGGATCAATTTCTTTTATATTTATTTTATCAAAATTTTGAATAAGTTGAGATAAATCTCCTTGTAATACTGAACTATTAGTACTTAAAGAAGTCTCATTAAGTTCTTGTTTATTTGATATTTGATGATTTTCTACTATTACATCTGATTTTGTAATTATTGCATTTAGCCAATCAACTACTTGATATATAGTTGGACGATTATCTGGTTCCCCATCCCAACATTCTAAGAAATAAATGTAAATAAGGTTAATTAAATAATATTTTTAAATTATTAAATATAAGATTTAAAATTTTAAATTTTACTCACTAGTATAAATTTTAACATATTCTTCAGGAGTATCAGGAACAACAGTTTCTCTAAGACCTTGTGAAATTTCCACAGCTAAACCAACATCATATTCTTCATCCTCAACATAGAAAGGAGGTTTCCCACTAGATATTTCCCAAAATAACACGCCTATACTATAAATATCACTTTTTTCATTTAATGAAAACATTTGTGTTGATTGATTATTATTATTTCTTCGTCTACTAAAGCTTTTTGGATCGACATAAGGAACCACACCAAATAATTTAGATTGAAGATTAGATGATGCTCCAATTCTTTTAGATAATCCAAAATCTGCCAATTTGATTATGTTATTATGGACTAGTATATTACAGGAGTGCTATTAAAGAAACATATATATAATCAATTTTCAGTTTTTAAAAATTAATAATACAAAATATATTACTGTTAATGATTAAATAAATTACCAAATCACGATGCACTATTCTTTCGTTATGTAAGCATGATACGGCACAAGATAACTGGTATGCCATATTATATTTGTCATCCCAAGTAAGCTTGTTAAAATTTTTCTTTAAATAACTTCGAAGAGTACCACCGTCGGCGTATTCCAATACTAACTGATAATTATTATGATTTTCTAATGAATAAAAGAAGTAATTACTAAATAAACTTTTGTAAAATTTTGCGGTAAAAGAATATTATATTTATCAAGATAATACCTGACTCAAGTTTTGTTATTCCATAGCAACTAATAATATTATCATGGAAATCAACTTTGCGTTGAATTTTTAACTGAATAAAAAATAAAATATTTGAAATAAATGTATTAGATAAAAATTCATAGACGAAAAAAAATGTATTATACTACATTAAAATACAGTACCTCACGAACGATTTCTTTCATGGTGAAGTTATTAGGACTATTAAACGATTTTAATGCAACTAGTTTTCCTGAATTTTTCCAATTTGCACGATATACGTTTCCGAAACCTCCAGTACCAATATGTTGAATATTATTAAAATCTTCATATTCATAAAATTTTAAATGTTCTTTCTCAACAGCTTCTTCAATCCAATTAACCCATTCATTTGTATTATTTGTATTTTCGGTATCTTGCATTTTGATATTATCGAACGTATTGAATAATAATAAGCTAACAGAAAGTTAAAAAAAAAATGAATAGTAAAAATTGTTATTTTATTGTATATGCCTATTATAAAATTTTTTTCTCCGAATAGTCGCACAACGTACAGCGTGATTTTTAGTATTACCAAACAAAAATGTCGATGACTTTGCCATGGTACCGCAGTACCGCAGTAATTTACATATAATAATGTCCTCGTTAATATATTTTTCAAGATTCAAGAAACAATTTTTTTCCACAAAAATTATGATTTTTTTTTAACTTTAGTCTTACATACGAAATGGCTAAGTATGTTAGACTTCAAATCAATTTTTTTTATTATTTTTAACTCTTTATGACTCAGACTTCCATTACTTCCATTTAGAAGATAAAAAACTTCCTGGTCCTGAAGGTATATTTGAAAAATACTATAATACTATAATTTTGTAATTATTATTTTCAATTAAAAGTATTATAAGTCACATAATTATTTTTGGTTCTATTATTAGAATATATATAACTTTTTTCATAGAAAGAAAATCATGATAAATAAATTTTTTTTTTACGTTATTTGAATAAAATTGAATAAATTATTCATATCACAATCATTCCAACAACATATTTGGAATTTTTTTTAAAATGATTTATTATAAGATGAAAGAAAGAGTATTCTTATTTATCAAAAGTATCATTACAAAGTTTACATTTATATTGTTTAGAAATAATAAATGTTGCCTTTTTTTAAAAAAAATTGAGGTTTTTTTTATTTCTCTCATATTCATTTCCAAATTAGAAATTTTCCATCAATTAAATGAATAAGGAGGATGATGGTTTACAGCCAATTTTTTGGTTAAATATATTATCAAATTTTGTTGCTACCACACTGGTAAAACTTCAATATTGAACAAGTTATTTTAATTGTATGAAAATATAATTCGATTAACGATAGTGATAAAGTAATAAAATTCAGTAAAGAAAGAATTTCGAGTTTTGGTAAATAAATTTCTTTTAAATTATTAACATCAACACTATTTTCATTTTAAACAAACTATGAAAACAAAATTTCAATTCCGCTAGATTAATAAGAATCGAAATTGTTTGAATAATTAAAGCACAATTACAAAGTTCAAGAAATCTCAAAGAATGAGAATAATAAGAATTATCGTATTTAAATTTATTTTCTCTCAAATTTTTTGTGAGAGAAATAAATAGCACTTACAGTGTAATTTATCTTCGAAACTGAATTTCTGCTGCTATTTGACACCAATGAAAGGCATTTGAATTTTCAGATTCTATATTTTCCACACAAAATTCAATACGAAAGATTTTGATAATTCAAGAATTATATCCTCAAGGCAAATTATAATATTAATCTTTAGAGTTAAAAATGATAATAAAGATTTGTTTATCATTAATATCACCAAATATACAGTACCTTCGATCGTTATGCCGAATTTTCATAGTAAAATGCCACTTTGCACTTGTGTACCGAGCCCAACATCACAGTTCAGACATATAAACCATGTAATATTTTATATTTCCTAATGGTAAGGGGACTGCCAGAAATGACATCATTTCCTAAGGGGGGGAGGGGGTTAAGTCCATGATGATGTTACACATCTTCCATTTTTAGACACTTGTAGTTAATATAATTCTAGCCAGAATTATGTTTTAATTTTACATTTCCTAAAATGAATGATGACATGGGGGGGGGGGTGGTCAAAATCCTAAAATTTAAATTACGTCATTTCTGGCCATCCCCTAATGTGATTATATTAATTCAGCCAATTTCATAGTACTGGCTATCTAGAATTATCTAATTTTTTTATAATTCTGACCAGCGCTACAAATTTGGCCTAAATTACCCAGAATCGAAAACTAGTTCACTATATTTATATCTAACGGATTCAAAAAAAAAAAAATCTTAAATGGAGAAGTTATCGTTACAGCGTAATCGGATTATATTCTATTTTATTTGATCATTATGCCAAATAATCTTAAATTAAAAATAATATTACTTTGTAATCTAGTTTATACTCTACTTTTGCCAAAATTTGATTTATCTTCTTTTATAAATCACTTAGATAATACTTAATTAAGAAAAATAATCCATCAGTAAACGGATAATTATTTATAAATTATTATAAAACTAACGCTAATTAACGTTTTAGATACGAAACTCTAATGTTATGAAAAATTAAATTCTTAAACTTTGAACGATTAAAAGTTAAATTTTATTAAGTTATAATGGTTTTAATCAAAAAACATTTTATATCAACTACAGAATATGTTCAATTATAAGATATAGTATATTAACCATAATTATATAAGACGGATAAAAATTTTAATAAATAAATTTATCAATATATTCATTAAATTGTAAACTTTTTTAGAAAAAATAAATATTGTAAATAAATTAAATGATTTAAAGTTTTACAATATGAGCAAAAAATTTTATCATAAATTATCGATCTATTTTTTAAAGTGTTTTTGATTTCTCATCTGTGCCATTAAATCCTTGTTCGTCAGATTTTTCATACCAGTAAATTTCCATTTGTAATTCCATCTCCATGTTCGTATTATCATCATTGTCCAGAGCGTAGTGAAGGACTTTCTATTGTAGAACACTTAATGATATTGTTAACCATGAAATTTTCCTTCCTTCCATCCGCTGACGTCACCATACTATTTCCTAAAACCCCAGCCACGGCAAAAAAAAGTTGCAGTCACGTGACTGCATTTTATTCATCACAACCGTCACACACTACCGCGTTTCCACTTTTTATATTTATCTGAGGGACTTAGTTTTTTTCGAGTAAGTAAAAACTTATTCGTCACGCCTTATTCGTCACTGTTTATTTTCACGTGTTAGTGCATAACGCCGTAATGCGGGCCAAAAGTCACGTGACTGCAACTTTTTTTTTGCCATGGCTAGGGTATTAACTATTTCCTTTTTGATTACGTATCACTTTTTTTTTTGTAACTGATAATTTTTGCGTAACTGGTAGTCTAAATTTTTTTTGTATCACAATTATTTTCGCGGCACATGAGGCAAAAAAAAATTTATTATTATTATTTTATTTTTTTTCTTTTAAGGAATAGAAATCGCAAATGGGAGAGGTAAGTTCTTGTTTCTCTATTTGAGAAGGTTTTAACGCTCACTTTTTTTAGGACTTCGAAATTGTAAGTAAGGTGAGTTGCTCAGTTTTTTTGATTATTTTCACGTCTTCTTTTCGTTTGAAAACGTTGTTAACGTTCTTTCTCTTTCTTTTTTTGCTGGGAATACTCCGGACTTCAGTATAGACTTTGAAATCACAAGTAGAAAGGTGTTTCTCAGTTTTTTATTTTATTTTTGTCTGAAAATGTTATTATCGTCCTTTCTACTTTTCTTTTAGTTCAAAAGGATATGTAACTGCATCAAAAAGGTTACTGAATTAATTATTTGTTACTTAGATAGTTTTTAAAGAAAATGAAATGTTTTGATTTTTACATATAATTTTAATAAATTTTGATTTTTAGGATTTTATTCAAATATTAACTAAAATACTGACTTAAACAACATATTATTCAACTTTATTTACATGTAAATTTACAAGAAAATGAGGTTTACTTATCAATTATGTTAAAAGGACTGTTGTTCTTTAGGCTGTAAGGCAGTTTTTGAGAAAAATACAAAGATTTGATTTTTTTTTTTTAAAACAAATCACATTTTTTACTTTTACCTTAAAATAAAAATAAAATTCTTTTTATTAAAATTTTCCAAATTTTAAAGTGTTTACAACCTAATAATAATATTTCATATAGTGATAACAGATGACAATTGCCAGTAGTGATAATCATCATTAGTTAATTTTAGCAATATCCTTTCTAATTGATTTTGTGCATTCTGATATCCTTGTTTGGTAGATTTTTCGTACCAATAAATTGCTTTGCCTATATCTTTTGTAGTTCCTTTTCCATATTCATACATAATACCAAGATTATATTGTGCCACCTTATTTCCTAAATTTGCTGATATTTGAAATAATTCAAATGCTTTTTGCTTATCAATTTTAGTTCCAATACCATTATCATAACAATATCCTAACATTCCACTTGAGTATGAATTTCCTCCTTCAACTGATTGCTTATATAATTCAAAAGCTTTATTATAATCTTTCTTAACACCAATTCCATTTAAATAATATTTACCAAGATTATACATAGCAACAATATTTCCATTATTTACAGCTTTTTCATACCAATAAAAAGCCTTATTTATGTCTTTTTTAATACCTAGTATTCCATAATCATAACAATAACCAATTTCTATTTGCCCTTGTGAGAAGTTTTCATTAGCCGATTTTTCACAGTATTCAAGAGCTAGCTTTTCATTCATTATAGTCCCCTTGCCAAAACAATAACAACTCCCAACAAAATATTGTGCAAGTATATGATTTTTTTCTGATGCATTGATAAATAATTTAAATGCTTTCTCATCATTTTGACTCGTTTCAATTCCCTTATAATTGAAATATCCAAGTAAAAAAATGGAATTTGAATCATTTTGATCATTTAATAACCAATTATAAATTTCCTGTGAATTAGTATTATAACTATCAAAATACTCAAAGACTTGCTCATTTATTAACTTCCATTCAATCCCTTTAGTTAATAGTTTAAAAATTAAATCATTTATTTCATCAATTAATGTGCCAATATATTGTGCTGTTGAAAGTATTTCTTGTTTATTTGACTCTACCATAGTATCAATTTCTTTTGTATTCATTTCATTAAAATTATGAATAAATTGAAATAATTCTCCCTGTTGTAATTCTGAATTATTAATACTTAAAGGAACAACCTCATTAAATTCTTGAATTTTTGATGATTGAGGACTATCTATTATTATAACAGCTTTTGTAATGATTACATTTAACCAATCAACTACTTGAAACATATTTGGACGATTATCTGGCTCACCATCCCAACATTCTAAAAAGAAGTCGTTATATAATTTAAGATTAATTAAAATACAGTCGACCCACACCCAGATATAATTACATCCTCTTACTAATAAACTTATTAAAAAAACCCCCTCTTTAGTCACAACATATAGTATTTTATAATCACATCATATTTTTTAGGTCCCAATGGGTATGCCTATAGAGGGGGTCGACTATATATACAAATATATAATTAGAATTAAAATTTTACTTACTAGAATAAATTTTTACATATTCATCAGGTGTACCAGGAACATCTGTTTCCCTAAGACCTTGTGAAATGTCATAAACTAGACCAACATCATATTGCATACCATCAGCATAAAAAGGAGGTTGACCACTTGATACTTCCCATAATAATACTCCAACACTGTAAACATCACTTTTTTCATTTAATGAATACATTTGGTTATTATTATTTCTTCTGCTAAAACTTTTCGGATCAACATAAGGAACCATCCCAAATAATTTGGATTGAAAATTAGATGATGCTCCTATTCTTTTTGATAACCCAAAATCTGCCAATTTTATTGTATTTTGATGAACCAATATATTGCCAGAGTGCTATTAAATATGTATGTATTAAATAAGTAAAGCAAATATAACACTACTAATTATATAAATAATAATAAATATATTACCAAGTCACGATGGACAACCCCCTCAACATGTAAACATGATACAGCGCAGGCTAACTGGTACGCCATAAGAAACTTATCATTCCATGTAAGTTTACTAAAGTTATTTTTCAAATAATCTCGAAGACTACCGCCATCTGCATATTCCATTACAAGCATATAACTAATACCGTTATCATGATTTTCTGAAAATAGGAAAAATTAATCATTAAAAATGTATTTTATGAGAAAAATCCAATAAAACTTTATAATACCTGATTCAAATTTTGTTATTCCATGAAAACGTATAATATTATCATGAAAATCAACTTCACGTTGAATTCTTAACTAAATAAATAAATTCAAATTTTTTGAAATAAATATTATAGCATAGAAAAAAAAAAATTGTTGTATATTAAATTACCTCACGAACAATCTCTTTTATAGTGTTATTGTCAAGATTAAAAAAAGATTTTAATGCTAAAGGTCTTTCTAAATTTTTCCAATTTGCACTGTATACTTTTCCAAAACCTCCAACACCAATTTGTTGAAAGTTACTAAATTGGTTGTATTCGTAAAATTTTAAGTGTTCTTTGATAATAGCTTCTTCAATCCAATTAGTCCATTCATTCGTATTTGTATCTTGCATTTGCTTATTATCAGACATATTGAATAATAATACTGTAATAATTGGCAGACAAGTTATTAAACCTGGTACGATTGAACGTCAAAAGTTGTAAAATTTTAAAATTTGTGTATGGTAACAAAATAACTTCTTTTTAAGTATTTAATTCAGATTATTCTCCGAATATTGTCGCACAGCATATCGGCTTATCATAAATTGCGTGCGACCATTGTAAATGTTACACAACAATCATGTGTCAATCATTAGACTCTCTCACCGAAAAACCCTAAAAAAATAAAATAATAACTATCACGTCAAACCAATCTCCTCCCTATTCCATCTAATCTGGTTGCGGAGCACCGTGTAGTTAAAAATCTTTATGTGCAAAATAAAATTCCAAATTTTGACGTGGTGTGAAGTCTGATCCTCTTTCAAGGTTGAAAATGTTATATAGTTTTTTGCTTTGTTTTATAAGTATTTGCACGATCAGCGAGTTGTAGCCAGTACAAGTACTGCAGTGTGCATTTGTATCATTGTGGACATGACATAAGGGGCATTTAATTTGCTGGTCTTTAAATAATTTTGATAATATTTGTGTTTGATGTCCCCATGTGGTAAAAATGTGTCAACTTTGATGGCGAGTGAAAGCGAGTGTTGAGAAATTCATTGAATGTTTTTGCTTCTATTGGGATGCTTATAAACTTTCTAATGTCCTAATAAACATGGAAGTTATCCATTTAGGTAACGGAGGCAGTCGAATTGACAAAAGCGTTGTCTAAGACCATCAAAATGTGTTGTGATTGTGCGCCGGCTTTTGCTAAGTTGTCCGCTTTTTTTCGTTAAAAAAGTCACCATTGTGTGCTTAAACTTTACAGAAGGTAAAAGATAAGTTGTAGGTAGAGACGTGGGTGAAGATCCATTGCCAAATATTGTAGGATTTAACTTTCAAGGTCTTACGATATTTAGTTCGTCGCAAGTCTTTGATATGTGTTAATACAATTTTGGGAGTCTGTGAAAATAGTAATTTTACAGAACTTCAGGGCGGTGAGAATTGCTGTTAATATAGCTAGACTTTATGCCTTACTAGACGAAGGGAGGTATTAGATTTTGCCGAGAATTCCATGAAGTAGTTGCTGGTATTAGTTTGGATCCAGCTAATACCCATAGAGCAGGTTGATTACGTTAGGTTCACCGAGCCATCTGTGTAGAAGATAAAGCTATGGCATGTTCAAAGTGTGTACGAGCAATCGTAAGTTGGTATAAGTGAAATGGTCTGTGATAATACAATTTTCGAATTTCATAGCACCGTTAAGTCACTACATATCTAGATGGATTGATCAAGAACTTGATTCTGAAGAGGATTCTTATAAAATGTTAGTAAAAATATAAAATTTCGAAATTTTTATTGAATTTTAATTATATATATACCTCATTCATAAATTCTAATTTAATATTTTTTAAATTATTCAATACTTTCAAAGTCACGATTATATTAATATTATTTCTTAACCAATTTTGGTTTTTACTGTCCCAATGACTTATATTTCCATCAATCCAATTTGCTTTATACATTTCACCAAATCTACTTTTTGAAATATTATTAAGTCTATCATAAGGTATCCATTCTAATACATTTACATGAGCAGATAACTGAATACCTTGAATAAATTTATCAATATCATCATTACCACTAGTCCAATCTTTAAAATTTCGTTGAAATTTTATTGCGGTACATGTAAAATTACATATTTTATTTAATTCATTAACATGTGAAGGCTTAATTAGATACTTGGTACCTTTGATAAAAGAGCGCATTAAGACTTTTTAAATTACAAATGAGTTCAAGCTTAATAAATTAACCAAAAATGTAAAAAAGCGACTGAAAAAAAAATAACCTAGAAATTAGGATCATATTAATTGAAACCCTTATGTATAATTGTGTTTACATCCTTAGTTCCATTTTTTTTTCTATTACATCATATGGCCAAGATTATTATTTGTACGGTAATTAGCCGTGATTTGTTGATCCTGAAATACATCATCACATGAATTTGCCCCGATGATTTGTAACTATATTTATGCGCTGCATATGGTTAGAGTATTACATAAACCATTAAGAAACTTAATTTTATTTCTATAACGGAAAATTTCGATAAGAAATATCCATCTTAAGTAGAATTAAGGCAAATTTATTCGGACCTTAACTATAAGTTGAATTTTATAGTCAAGGGTTAGTTTTTTTTACAGTATTTCATATTTAATTGCAAGCAATTATTGCGGTGATATTTGAATTGAAAAATTGACGAAAATATTTGATATTGAATTCGGTTCTTTAATCGTACCATAAAAAAGTAAAACAATGGGATAATCTGCCACCTAGTCCTGAGAAAACGCACGGATCAAATGGTATCTTTATAAGTTCAGATTTAGAGACTTGAAAAATTTATCAACGAATTATTTAGCCAAATATTCGTGACTCATAAGATGGATAAAATTTGTTAATTAAATTAATTCATAGAATATTATAGACGTAACAGGCCAAAATCACCCAATTTAATAAATTTATATTTACCAGGATAATTTTTTGACAATTAACTTTTATTCTGACCAGTAATACAATTTAATACCTTATGAAACTTAATAAAATATTATTACTTTTTTTTTCTTTTAATGTTCAGTCACGCCATTTTGGAAAGTATAATTTTAAAAGTTAAAAAGAAACTATACTGACTTATTGGCTTAACCTGTTAAAGGATGTGGGAGTGTAACTTTATGAAATTCTAAGAGAAATACTATTAGCTACCAGAGTGCTTAGCGTAATAACTTCTAATTATCTTCTTATAATTATGTTGGAAGGTATGTACTGTACTATTATATAAGCATTTGTAGTTTACAATTGCTTTGGATATAATAATTTTTGTTATTTACAGATGATTGTTAAGAATACAATTGAATTTGTTATTTGTTGAGCAAAAGCAATATTTAGAGGATAAAGGAAATATAGACGATCAGCTTCAAAATTTGCAAAATATAAATCAAGCTATTCCCACAAGACTAGCAAAAGGGTTATTCCGAATTTTAATAACAAATCTAAAAGCAATTCTAAGAAATTGTCTCTTAATTTCTAGATCGTTGCATAAATTTGACATGAATTCAACCCATTGTCATCGAATAAACTATTTAATTTTGTTAATCAATAAAATTTTTTTAGAATTAGCGAACGTAACAGAGATCATGCAAATTATTACCTAAAATAACAAAATACTATGCAAAATTATTTTTAAAAAAAAATTCTAGCTAAAAAGGAAATACATTTCTAGATTTTTTAACTTACCATGATTAAATTTTATTTTATTTTATTTATTTATTACGATTTTGTATTTTATAAATGCACAAATCTAATAATTTAACATGTGATTATAATTTTTGTAGTTATATTTTTTATAGAGTCTATGAAATGTCTGTAATTCCATATATCAACATAAATTTTTATAGGATCTCATTTAACTCGCTGACAACGACAATTATAGAAGTATATTATACCAACAATCAAATTACTGATAAATATATTATTTCTTTTATAAATGGGAATTGTTTTCTTTCTTGAAATCTTGACAAGCAATCTAAAGCATATGACAATTTCAAATTAAGAAAATTCAAATTCACGTATAAAATTTTGATATCAGATGTATAAATATCAATAAAATTACATATGAAATACTATTTATTGTATGACATAATTCAAAATACTTACAGTCTAACCTCGATATACCGATAGTTTATATACCGATAATTGACATATACCGATGAACATCCTTTGTCCCATTTCGCAACTAATAAAAAAACCTCATTATACCGATATTATATATTGTTTCACGATATAACATATACCGATGCAATTTCTTTGTCCCTTAATAAGTAATACATAGTAGTATATACCGATAATCCAAGTTACACCAGCATATAATACTAACTTTTTTTGCTCAACGCGTCGTGTTCTTAACTCATAGCTATGTCTCAACAACAAAGAAAAAGGAAGTCTGTTCAAGATACTTCCAAACCAAATAAAAGAGTAGTTTTAACACATGCACAAAAACGCCAACTCTGTTTAGACTTTCAAAAAATACCACGACCTACTCAAGAGGAACTTGCAGCTTTATATAAGATTAAACAAATTACTGTTTCAGATATTTTAAAAAAAAAAGACAAGTGGTTACTCGTAAATCCAGACTCAGAAGATGCAAATAAACAAAAGGAAAGGCCTGTTTATTTTCCTCAAGTAGAAGAAGCTCTTTCATTATGGGTAACAAATGCGCTTGCTGCAGAACTTACCATTAACACTGATATTTTACGTGAAAAAGCAAAATATTTTGCACAACAATTTGAAGTCAATAACTTTTCAGTTTCTAATGGTTGGATCGATAAGTTTAAAAAGCGCCATAATTTAAAAGAATATATTAAGTGGGGTGAAGCAAGAAGCGCGCCATTGGAAACTTTAGATGAAGAAAGAGGTATTTTGCGTGAAATAATCAAAGATTATGACTTAAATGACGTTTTTAACTGTGATGAGACTGGTAAATTTTATGTTTTTTTTCAAAAGGCTTCTGTTTTCTATATTTATAATTTTGTTTATTTTAGGATTGTATTGGGATCTTGAACCATCAAAAACATTGGCACAAGGACCTCTTTCTGGAACAAAGAAATCTAAAAAGCGGGTTACTCTGCTTTTTACATGCAATGCTACTGGTACTGAAAAATTAAAGCCATTGTTTATTCATAAATACCAGAATCCACGAGCATTAAATGGGAAAAAAAAAGAAGAATTACCAATAAACTATTACTGGAATTCAACTGCATGGATGCAAGTTTCCATATGGAACGATTATCTTAAAAAATTAGATATGCAAATGCGATTACAAAATCGCAATATCCTTTTACTTGTTGATAATGCTCCCGTACATATTATAAATGAAGAAATAAATTTAACCAATGTGGTTGTTCACTTTTTGCCACCAAATACTACATCTCATCTACAGCCTTGTGATGCAGGAATTATTAATTCTTTTAAGGCTAGTATTTTTATTAATTCGCAAAGGTCTTTTTTCACAAAATTAAATATAATTTATGGTTAAATTTCAATAATTTAGGCACAGTACCGGAAATTACTTGTTAGAAATAGAATTGAAGCATATGAAATTTCACAAGAACTTAACAAAGAGCCTATTTCTATAAATATTCATGATTCTATTGATTTCAGTATAAATGCTTGGAATTCTGTAAGTCAACAAACTATTGTTAATTGTTGGAAACATACAGGGATTTTACCAATAAGTGAAACAGACGAAATTGATGAAATTGAGGATCAAGCATTTCAGGATGAAATGGAATTACAAGATTTAATTAACAAACTACCATTTGATGATCCTATGGATGCAGATGAGTTTCTTCGTATTGATGATTGTTTAAAAAGTAATGAAGGGTTAACTGATGATGAAATTGTATCTATGGTAAAGTCAAATAATAATAATGAACCAGAAGCAGATCCAAATGAAGTGCCTCCAGTAGTAATTTCTGTAACAAAAGCTTTAGGTTATTTG